>ML682015.1:437019-672165 GCA_007922195.1 Podocnemis expansa
CATAGCCGTGCCCTGCAGCCACCCCATGGTCCCATTCTTCTGCCAGGAGTGGGGGCTGCCATAGCTGTGGCTCCCTGCCCAGGGTGGACTCTGCTCCCCAGCAGGAGAGCGGTGCTGGCCAGATTCTGCCCCCCCCCCCAAGGCCTCTTTCTGCCCATGGCACGTCACCACAGAGTGGCAGGGTGCAGGGGGTCCCCATGCCTGTTATTGAAATTCAGAAGGGGCCCCCAGCCTTAAAAAGGTTGGGAACCCCTGCTTTACACAATACCTATTAGGCCAGGTTTACACTGGTGGTGAAATTTGGCAGCAGTTGACAGGAGTTATGCAAGCTATACAAAGCAGCTTTTGTAACTCCCATTGACTGTGTGATTTCCATTTAATGTGCCATCTCCATTGTTCTGCACTGATGGGAAATGTGTTCTCTTTGATGCAGAACTGTGCTTTTTTTGGTGATTTTAATAATTCAGCTTCCAGACTGATGGAGCAGGTAATCAGTTCCACTCAGTCAATCCAAATAAATCCTTCTGATGGCAGCAAATTTGCTCTCAATCAGTGTGTACATAGCCTTTGATACAAATTGTGATATAAGTGAATATGACTGTACTGAACTTGTCAGGTCAGCTGAAACTCCCTATCTGATACCATTTCCGGCAGGGTAGCCGAGTTAGTCTGTGTACAGCAAGAACAATGAGAGTCCTGTGGCACCTTAAAAACTAACAAATTTCTTCAGGAGCAAGCTTTTGTCGGCTCCAACCCACTTTGCATCTGACTAAATGGGTTGAAGCCCACGAAAGCTTATACCCTGAGAAATCTGTTAGGTATGTCCACACATCTCTTTTATTTCAAAATAACACGGGTTATTTTGAAATAAAAAAGATTAGGGGTATGTCTACACGGTAACTGTTATTTCAAAATAACTCATTTCGAAATAAAATCCTTATTTTGAAATAAGTTACTTCGAATTAAGAAAATGTTAATTCGAATTAAGGGAAAGCCTGCTTTCAAAACAGCTGTTATTTTGAAATGGTTATTTTGAAACAAGGCCGTTCAGACATGTTGTTTCGAAACAGTTGTTTTGAAACAGTTGTTTCAAAACAATGGTATTGTTTCAAAACAACATGTCCAAATGGTGTTATTTCAAAATAACCATTTTGAAATAACAGCCGTTTTGAAATGAATGGGGTTTAAGCTATTTCAAAATGACGGTTCTTATTTCGAAATGACAGAGCCTGTCATTTCAAAATAAGAAAATGTCATGTGGACATTAAGTTTTTTATTTCGAAACAACCAGTGTTGTTTTGAAATAAAAGACTCGTGTGGACATACCCGTTGTTTCAAAACAATGTGTCCGAACGCTGTTGTTTCAAAACGACCGTTTTGAAACAACAGCTATTTTGCTTTCCTGCTAGGTTTAACGGTTTCAAAACAACCACCATTATTTTGAAACAACAGGTTCCGTTGTTTCAAAATAACAGTGCGTAGTGTGGGCATGAGAAATTTTATTTCGAAACAATGGCTGTTGTTTCGAAATAAAACTCACATCTGAACACAGCGTAGGTCCACACGACGTTTTCTTATTTTGAAATGACAGGCTCTGTCATTTCAAAATAAGAACCATTATTTTGAAACAGCTTAAACCCCATTCATTTTGAAATGGCTGTTATTTCAAAATGGTTATTTTGAAATAATGCCATTTGGACATGTTGTTTCGAAACAACACCATTGTTGCAAAAGAACTGTTTCGAAACATGTCCAAACGGCGTTATTTCGAAATAACCATTTTGAAATAACAGCTGTTTCAATAGCAGGCTGTCCTTTAATTCAAATTAACATTTTCTTAATTTGAATGAACTTATTTCAAAATATGGACTTTATTTCGAAATTACTCATTTTGAAATAACTTATTTCGAAATAACGATGTATATGTGGACATAGCCTTAGTCTTTAACATGCTACAGGACTCTCATTTTATCTGATGCCAGTGAGCCTTGTCCACCCTTGTAGGGTCACAGTGACTTGTTCTGAATTATGTTTGAAGTCCTTACTGAATGGAAAAATATTATAGCTGCTGGTTATGCAAAACAGCTTATATAGATTAGAAATTCATTTGTTGTGCTACATGTCCATAGAATATCCCTTTGTGCTGATGCTGGCATTTCTATTTTTAAATAACATAACAGTTTTTATAGAATTAATACTCCCAGGGGTTTCTGAGCCAAAAAATGAAAAATTCTGCACGCTATGTTTTAAAATTCTGTAAAATTCATTCGTCAAAGCAACAACTTATAATGATGTCGGTTTCAATTATTTAGGAAATTTATTTCAAAACACCTGTCAGCAAGTATGTCTGTAACAATACAGATTATAAAAAAGATTCAGGAAAGGTTTTGCTTTTTGACAATTAAATTGCCTCAAAGGTATATTAAAACAGAGCTTTGAGTAATAATTCATTTAAACTACAATACAGAAATGCAGTCCCTCATCCCACAGAAACAGTGCAAAGGGGTTGAAAGAGTTGGGGTAACAGAGGAGCCGATGGACAGGAAAATAATTGCTGGGAGCCTGGCACCAAACTTGGAGGGTTATTGGGTGTGGGGGGTAGGGTGTATGAAACAGGATTTGGGGGAAGGGGGAATTGGGGCGCCTCTATCACAGAGACCCATGGTTGACCCCTAGCCACTTCCATTCATTCAAGCTTATCAGCCCCAGCCCCACCAGTCCCAGCACCTCCCTTCCTCCATCACATCCCTGCAGCTTCTCCCATTCAGGATGAGTCTTCATGCTGTCACCTTCCTAACTCTTGTGTCCCCACCCCAGCCTTTCCCACCCACTAGCCATTTTGAACTTTAGCCTGTAGAGCAGCACTATGTGCCTCATTCTATTTGTCTTTCCCATATCCCGTCCCCCTCACTTGGTCCCACAGGGCATGTTGCTGTGAGACAGAGGCCCTGCTTTGTCCCTTTTATGACCAGCTACTCGAGCTCAAAGCTGGCTAGTCTCTTGTCTGGTATCACAGGAGCCTCTGGTGGATCAAGGGTGTAAATGCAGCACCTCTCCAACAAAGTATTACTCTGCACGGAAAAAGAAATCCATGGGGGACAGGAATTCCGCATGCACGCAGCAATGCAGGATTACTCCAGGAATAAATTAAAATTGCAATAAGGAGGCAGAGCATTACTAGACAACTGATTGTGCATCTGAGAAAGCCTCATGCGTATTGTTTTATGTGAGTGGTACATTAAATCAATTTTGCCTTATATCTACTTCTGCTGCATTGGTTTCAGGCAGAAGAATACAAATGGCTGATGTGGAGAAATCAGCTGTTACACTAGTAGTTAGCGCTTCTATATCATTCCTCACCATATAATTTCCTACACATATTAATGGTTTTTCTTTCCTACTATATTATTAAACATATAAATGTGAAATTAAGGAAAGTTTTAACGAGCAAACTTTATCTTTATTTACAAAATTTATGTAAATGTAAAAAAACTTCTTTTTAATGTTTTGTACCAGGAGATAAATTACCTCTAGCATTGGGCTTTACAAATGGTAAACAGACCCTTCAGAAAAGTATGCTTAATCTTCATATTAAGATTATTCTGTCTATTAAAGTAATGTGTTTTTTATCGCCTTTTCACTTCTTTGCCTGTCCAGTGCAAATAATGATAACTGTAGGGAGGAACTAACACTTTCCTGCACACTGATGAGATGCAACTCTAGTTCTTGACTGGAAACATCTGCACCATTGAGAGCAGGAGATGTGTTTCTAGTGGTTTTTGAGACATGTTGCATCTTAGTTGATGTTGTTTCTAATAAGTTGCTAATCATTTTTCTTCTATCTTTTTAACAGCCTCTGATATAGCAATTCCCCACTGTACTCACTTTTCTGCCAACATCTCCCATGTCTTCACATCGATGTCCACTGTCTTGAGTTCCAAAGGGGTAGCCACGTCAGCCAATTCAGCAAAACAAACAAGGAGTACTGTGGCACTTTAAAGACTAACAAATTTATTAATCACATGAATTGCTGTAACAGTCTGACTAGATCCTATGACTTACACTTGCCTTCATTTATATTCCTCCTGTTCTGTAAGTTCCCTATCTTCAAGAATCTGATGAAGTGGGATTTTCTCTCATGAAAACTCACGACTCCTTCTTCATTTCACTGTCTTGAGGTTTCTCTCAAGGATATCTTTATAGCGTAGCTTCTGACCACTCTCTATTCACTCCTTAACTTGATTACCTTCCTTCAGTTCACCATAAAAGACGATTTTTTGAAGCCAGAGATCTGGCATAGCGGTGACATGTCCTGATTACCTCAGCTGTGAGAAAGTAATTATTGCTTCTGCACTGAGGATGTCAACTGCCAGTGTCTCAGCTGGAAGCTTGTCAGCTTTTTCAGATGCCTGCTATACAGTGTCAATGTCTCAACAGAGCAGAGCATAGAAGGCATCACTGTTAATCTGTAGACCTTGACCCTAGTAGTAGCCAATTTGATCCCATGCTAAGACCAAAGTCACTTCTTGATGTTGCCAAAAACCCTGGATGGATGTAGGTGGAGGACATGAAGTTATCTCAACTTCTGCATAGTTGGCATTTGCCATTGTGCTACCCAAGTACGTGAAAAAGTTAACACCCTTGAGATCCTCACTGCTGATGACAATATCTAGTCTAACATTGTTATCAGTTAGTCCGGTGGTTGGTTGGAACAGTAATTTGGTCTTACTTATGTTGATCTTTAACCCAAACTCGTGTGCTGCATCAACAAAATATGTTGTGATTTCCTGTCCGTCTTATTTGGTGTGAGCAGCCATGGCTGAGTCAACCACAAAGAGAAGCACCCTAACACACTCATCCCTCATCCTAATGTTAGCATGTAACCTGGCCAGACTGAATAGTTTGCCATCACTTCTGCCAGTGTTGAGCTTTGCATTCGTGCTTGAGAGCACTGCTGCAAGGAATTAAGTGATGAGGCCTGGGGCAAGCACATGCCCCTGCTTCACCCTGTGGCATATGGGGAAGGATTCAGTTGCAATTCTTGCTGCTGATATTTTGATGGTCACTTTGTAGGATCCCTTGTCCTCAGGTCTCTGTCTGCTGGCAGAAGTCCAGAGCCCAGCAGAAGGCAATACAACAGATTTAATGGGCTAATCAAGCAAGGACTAATTGTAATCCTTCACCCCAATGACCTCCCCACCACTGCCTATTTGATCTCAGTTTTTATAGTGCATCTTAACCAATCATTTTATTGAAACTATCACAAGCTAATTCTTAAACCAATCCTAATGTATTGTAACCCAGGGGTGTCCAATCTTTTTGAGTAAGGGGCCACATTGTTAGTCTCTTCTCACTGGGGTGGGGACATGAGCAAATTTGAGGTTAGCTAACACAGAGAAACTGAGCTTATCATTAAAATTTAAACATTCAAATCCAGTGGTTAAAGTATAATTTGACGGGCCCCAGAACCCTCCTAATCTCTGGGTTCCCTTCCCACATTGTCTAGGCCCCCTTCATGCATGTGCGGGCCCTAGCCCAGATACGCATTTTTGAGCCCCACCAGCTCTTTCCTCACACATGAAGAACAGCATCAAATCCTCATCACCCCAGCCTTGTCCTCTAGTGCCCACATCAAACCCTTCTTTCCACATTTCCTCCTCAGCCGCCATCCCCATACCCTAAGCTCCCTGCCTCCAAGTCCCCACTCCAGCCTTCCTAACTCCCTCAGCTTCACTCCAACCCCCTAATCCCTGCCACACCTCTCCAGCCCATACATCTTTAGTCCCCAATCCAGCCCCCACCCAGTCCCTGCTCCAGCCCTTCATAGTCCCTTCCACCACTACCCAGCCCCCACCAGCTCCTACCCACTCTCCTTCTCCCCATGCCTCCCTCCACCTCCTCCCAACCCCCCTAACTCCCTTCACCTCTCCCCAGCCCCCCATCCTGACCCCTAGCTAGCCTGGCCATCGGCTTCCCTGGACTTCTGGCCCCAATTCAACTCCTTTCCTAACCAGGCTGCTGGCTCCCTTCCACCGCGGACCTTCCTCGTGGAGACCCATGCCCCTTCCCCACCAACTACCAGTCCCTGAGACCACCCTCAGGACCTTCCTTCCCCTTACCTGGCCACTGGAGCTGCTGCTACCTGGCTGGCCACAGGCTGCTGCTCCTGCCCTGACCATGCACTGAACATGCTCAGGGCAAGAGATTTAAAAACTCCCAGGCTGACTCAGCTGAGTCAGCTCCCTGCCCGCTGGAAGAGTGTCTTCCAGGTAGGGGCCACAGCTGCCTGTAAGGGGGAATGCACCGGAGTACTGTGTTCTGTCCCATTATTTTATTTTGGGGAGCCTTGGAACGCTGGCCCCTAAAATTTGTGAGCCCTGGAACAGCATTCCAGTGAATTCCCCCTTACTTTAACCCCTGTCAAAAACTAATCAACAGTTTATAAACTCAGTTTGGTTCTGCAAAATTCTCTAAAAGCAGGGATGGCAAGGGCAGACAGGGGTAGCCATGTGGGGTGGCAGGGGAGAACGTGGGGAGCAGGTCAGGTGTGGCAAGGGAGGTTGGGGTGGCAGGGCAAGGGATGGCAAGAATGGCTAAGTTGAATGGCAGTGGAGAGCATGAGGGCAGGACAGGGTAGGGGTGGCAAAAGAGAGGCAGTACCGGTGGCAAAAGAGGGGAGGGAGGGGAGGGGAGGACAGTGGTGGCAAGGGAGAAGAGGAGAGGGCAGGGGTTGCCATGTTGGGTGGCAGAGCAGAGTGTGGGGAATAGGGCCAAGGTGGCAAGAGAGGAGAGTGTAAGGCAGAAGTGGCTGGGCAAAGGAGGACAAGAGTGGCTATGTGGGGTGGCCAGGGGGAGCCTGGGGACCAAGGAAGAGCATGGTTGGGCGGGGGCTGAGTAGCTAGCAAGGAAGCACGGAGGAGCAGGGGACGCAGTTGCTGCTCCCCGCAGCACCACCCCTGTGCGTTGAGGTGCTCCCCACCCCTCCCCAAGCAGCTCACAGCACCCGTTGGTTTGTAGCGCCCAGTTCCCCAGCACTTTGCACCCTGCACTTCATCCCTACAGCTCCCTGGCCCAACTCCTCCATCCCCTTCCCAGCACCTCACATGACCCCCTCCCACTGGCATCTCATAGTGCCCTCGTCTCGGCATGGCTTTGTGCCCCCTCTCCGCTGGCACCTTGCTCTGCCCGTGGCACCCCCTCCCTCTGGCATCTTGCAGCACTTGCAGCTCCCCCCTCCCTTGCGGTGTCTGTGGCTCCCCAGCACAGCTTGGCACCCTCCCAACTCCTCGCAGTGCCTGCAGCTCCCCAGCCCAACTTCTCTCTCCTCCCAGCACCTCATTGCACCCAACTCCCCGCTTCCATGGATTCCCATCCTGGCTTCCCCCTCCTCTGCCCTTCCCAGCACCTCACAGCTCCCATTGTTGCCCTTGCCCCAGGCACCTCACGGCTCCCTCTCTCCCAGACCAGCTCCGCACAGCACCTGCTTTCCCCTCCTCTAACATCTTGTGCCCATCAGCTCCCCTTCCCCCCTCCAGCACCTCCTGGCATTTGGCAGGATCAAGTTCCCTCCTCCTGCACAGCACATCCCATTGCCCCGTGTCTCGTGGCTCCTGCAGCACCTAGCACCTGGCTCCAGCTTCCTCCCTGCACCACATTCACCACAACTGATGCACTGCTGGCAGCCTGCAGCTGCATTTTATATTTCCTACCCTGCAGATCCCAAGAACGTGGCTTGACTATGCAGGGTGGGAGACATAAAATGGCCCCAGCCTGGCACCAGCTCCTAGGTGCTCATGGAGGCTCCACGGGCCAGAGAAGAGTCTTGGCAGGCTTGAGACTGGCCCCCAGGCTGTAGGTTGGACAAGCCAGTTGTAACCTAATTCTTTAACCAATCATGCCGCACCAATTTAACTGATTAGGATTAATTATGAGACAGACAGAAACAGTTAAAGAATCAGACAGAAGTTATCAAAACAGAGGGTACCATAATGCTCAAGCAATGCACAATGTAGAGTCTATAACCACAACTGTTAACAAGTATTTATAAAACAGACAGAATGCTATCAAACAGTCTAGGATCTTTTCTTTATCACCTTCTAAAGAGCTTTGTATAGCCTTATTTTATCGTAATTTGTTTGGAATATGTGGATGGAACCACATGCGTCCCAGCTTATAGCTGCCTCTGCTGCTCTTGGATTTGCTTAGCCAACGTGAAAGTCCTTGAATTGCTACAGTGAGGGAAGGCCCATAGATGATCTGCCAGTGATTTTGATTCTTTGCGTTGATCCCCCTCTAAATAACTAAGCGGTAACACACTTAAAAATGCCATACGATCATAAACATTTATACACAGAACTAAGTTCCTATATTCTCACAGTCATGTTGTCGTGAACCTGTGTAATGATGGACATTAGGAAAAGATTCCCAGCTGTCCTGGTGATTAACCACTGGAATAAGTTGTCTAGGCAGGTTGTGGAATCTCCATCATTGGAAGTGTTTAAGAGCAGGTTACACAAGCACCTGTCAGGGATTGTTTAAGATGGTAGTTGGTCCTGCCATGCGTGCTGGGGGCTGGACTGGATGGCCTCTCCTGTTCCCTTCCAGTTTCTATGATTCCATAATAAAATTTAGCATGAAAAAAACACAGATAATTTTTACTGAGATGTACCATAACGAAATGGTTTGTTTTAGGGGTGTTTTGTAATGGTTTAGGGGAAAAAATGTGCATTAAAGCACTACTCTATCCTTTTGAACTGCTACTCAAAAGGGCCCTGCTACTCAGAACGGCCTTGTCCTGACAGAATCATAGAACCAGAGGGTTGGAAGGGGCCTCATGAGGTCACCTTGTACAAACCCTGGCTAAAAGCAGGACCACTCCCACTAAATCACCTCAGCCAGGGTTTTGTCTAACCGGGCCTTAAATGTTTCCAAAGATGATAATTCCATGACCTCCCTAGCTAACTCATTCCAATGCTCCACCACCCTCCTAGTGAGAAAGTTTTTCTAATATCCAACCTCAACTGCCGCTTGAAACTACTGCACCTTGTTCTCTCCTCTGTTACTACTGAGAACAGTATAGCTTCCTCCTGTTTGGAGCACCCCTTCATGAAGGTGAAGGTTTTTATCAAATCCCCCCTCAGTCTCCTTTTCTGCAGACTGAATAAGCCTAGTTCAATCAATCAATCAATCAATTCATAGGGCTGGAAGGGACCTCATGAGATCATCAAGTCCAATCTCCTGGGAATTGAACCCAGGACCTTCCGCATGTTAAGCAGAGGTGCTTAGTCTCTCCTTGTAAGTCATGTGCCCCAACCCATTAATCATTTTTGTTGCCCTCCACTGGACTCTTTTTAATTTGTCCACATACTTTCTGCAGTGTGGAGCCCAAAACTGGATACAGTATTCCAGAAGTGGCCTCATCAGCACCTAATATAGGGAAATAATCACATCCCTTGAGCTGCTGGCAACACTCCTACTGATGCAGCCCAATATGCCACTGACCTTTTTGGCATCAAGAGCACGTTAAGGACTCATATCCAGCTTCCAGAATGATTTTTTTTTTTTTGCATAAGTGTTTCCACTGTTGACTCATATTTAGCTTGGGACCCACTATTACCACCAGGTTCTTTCTGCAGTACTCCATCCTAGGCAATCATTTCCTAGTTGGTATGCTCAAAATGGATTGTTCTTTCTGAAGTGGAGGACTTAATATTTGCCCTTACAAAATTTCACGGGATTTACTTCAGACCATTTTTTCAGTTCATCCAGATCTTTTTGAATTTTGATCCTAACCTTCACAGCACTTGCAACTCCTCCCATCTTGGTATCACTTGGTATGTCTACATTTAGAAGTTATTTCAAAATAACTTTCTTCCTGTCCATGCAGGCATTTTGTTATTTCAAAATAATAAAACCTGCTTTTATTTCAAAATAGCACTTAACTTGAAATTATTATTTTGAAATAAGTCATTCTAAACCACAGAACTGGCTTATTTTGAAATAATGGCCCTATTCGTTTGTCTGCCTTCCCCTATTTCAAAATAGAGAGCCTAGTGAAGACTCTCTATTTTGAAATAATAACTCCTGCCTTATTTTGAATTAGAGAGTCTTCACTGGACTCCTAGTTTGAAATAATAAATATGAATTAAAGCTAATTCAAAATTGTTATTTCAAAACAACTATTTTGAATTAATTTTGTCAGTGTAAACACAGCCACCTACAAATGTTATGAGTATATTCTCTGTGCCAGTATCTAAATCAGTGATGGAAATACTGATCAGAAACACATCCCAAACTGATGCTTGATGGACTCCAGACAATGCAAACCACACCACCACGAGCAATGACATGAAGGCATGTTCTCACAAACCCGAATGTGTAAGAGGGTTACATAGCAGTTATACAAATAAGGAGTCCTATGGCACTTAAAGACTTACAAGTTTATTTATTGCATGAGTTTTCATGGGAGAAAATACCACTTCATTAGCCGCTTTGAAGATGGGGAACTTACAGAATGGGAGGCAATAAACGCTGGGAATTGTAAGACATGGGATCAGGTCATCAGAGCAGTTGTTAAGATTCAGACACTGGGGAAGAGCACAGAGGCTATGTCTACACCTAAAATCTTTTGGACAGAGGCTGATGAGGTCACATCACAAAGGATTTAGAATCTATATAAAGCAAGTCCATGGAAAAATTTGCAGTTTGCAGGTTAGTCCAATTCCTCGGTGGACACCCAGCAAGTGGATGGGCCTCAGTCCTTTGTGCAGTCACAGAGGAGTAGTTTCAGAGCTGGGTGTTGGTTGTAGACTGGAGACTGAAGACAAACTGGAGTTGATGCTGCTGCCTGCCCCCTTTGGAACACAGCAGTTATAAAGATTCATGCAGTTGCCTTAGATCATGTGAAAGATGGAAGGGTTTGCTCAGCTGCTTTTCACAGCTCACTGTGCAGGCTCAAGTAAGTAAGGCTATGGCAGATTAGATACAACATATACACCTTTTTTCAGCACATCCTGACCAAACCACACTCCTATCTTCTATGCTACATGCTCATAGGCAGATAAGTTCTGTTGGTTCTCCTGTCAGCAGAGTTAGGTCAGATTGTTTGACTGGGGTGTGGCAAATTTATGCTATCTACAACAGATATAGATTGATATTTTATACAGCTATGCATCTGTCACTCTTAGGCTCCTCAGCAGGCTTTTTGTGCTAACATTACACGCACCAGTGAACCTTCCCTTGTTCATTTATGTGCCCACCAATTTGCAGGCTCATTTGCATTATGTAAACAACTTCTAATAGCATATACCTGTCAATGAAACAAACAATGGTTTCTGGAAGTAAAAAGATCAACAGTAAGTGAAAGCCTGTTTTTAGTTGGACTGAGACAGAAATGTTAATTACCTCCCAAGACTCAGTTTGTTCCCTGAAGATATTATTAGTTTGTTTACCAAACCTGGTCCTCATGTGCTTGGTCATCAGAAACTAAAGCAAAATTGCGTTTGCTGGAATGCCTCATTAGGAGGATAAAATACCTTCTAACCTTGGGGAAATATATGGGAGCCAATCCTGCATAGGATTAAGAAGCTTGTATGAGGATAAGATGCAGAAAAATCTCAGGATCAGCAAAGTGAAATCCATGTAATGTAAAATCTTTCCCCATCTTGCATGGGCCTGAGTATCTGACTTAAATAGGTATGGAAGCACCTAAAGATTCAGCTAGGAGCCAAGTGGGATTTGAGCTCCCATTGAGTTGGGTGCTCAGTATCCCCATATCCTATTGAAATTTTTGGGAGTTTATACTAAGTAGTCAAGCAAGTGCTGGGGTTTCAAGGCTCACTCCCGCAAGGTGAAGAGAAGGAAGCACTGAGCACCTTCTCCTCCCAAAGAAGTCAATAGGAATTGTATAAATTCAAGCCAGAAGTTTTGATAGGTGCTGTGAATCAGCCTCGCTCACTGCATCAGCTCAGCTTCTTACTCAGTTTTCACATAGGCCTTCGTCCAAATTGCATGTGACAGGCCAAATCATGAAGGATGCTGAACAATGCTGATTTCCATGAAAGTCACAGGTATATGGTACTAACCAGTCTCTGGCAGTGGGAGATTACTCAGACACTTCAAGATAGAATAGTGTAGCTGATGTAAGCCATGGATCTGAAATGAGTGACTGATACAAAATGGACGGCATATGAAAGGAAAAAGTTCTCTTGATAGCTTGCCCTCGCTCACCAACTAGATAAACATGCTCGATTCTGGGTTCTTGTTACTGTACCTCCAGGAGCCAGACAAATGCTGGGATTTGCCAATACAGCAATCCCAAACTAGTTTTCAAAACGGAGTCGACCCATTATGAAAATATGTGCATGAAGTTGTTCAGCTCGCATAGATCAATGTGGCAGTCTTCACCTATTTGCTTAGACAGAGAGTGAACATGATTAGAAACTTTCCCACCCACCCCCATAAATAAATTAGCTGTTATGTGGAAACATATATTTTCTTAGAGGAACAAAGCTGGATAGGAGGGTCAATCTTGCATCAATTGTAATCCAATAGCAAAACTCTCACTGACCTCAATGGATGCACAAGTAGGCTTAAGGAACATTTACCATAACTGTGGCCCCTGTCTTGCATAGCCTTATGCCTATGTATAACTTTATACATGTGACTAGTCCCACTAAACTACTCACATGCTAAAGTATTTGCAGGGTTGGGTCCTATGTTTGTAAAAACAATTTATTTCCTTCTATACAGGATTAAACAAGCTAAGATTTCATAGTTAACTTGTTCTTTTATTTATGCATTTATTGTTTTGATTGCAGGTTCCTGAAATTGTCTTTTTAACCTTGTAAAAATGTAACACAAAGGAAACTTAAAAATAACTCTTCAAAATAATTTCACAAATGAAATTATTATGAAGAGCAGTAAATAACAGAGGGCATAGCATTTCAAATCTGTGCTTTTATATGCATCAGGAATATCTACAGTACATCACAAATCTAATACACAGCCATACAATGGAGCAAGTGATTCAACTGAAAATGCAATTGCAGATTTAAACAGATTATCACATGCCCTAGCTCCATCAGTTCTTTTCAATGTCATTAAGCCCTGCTTTTTTTTTTTTTTGCCTACTAAGAGACACCTATTGAAAACATTAAAGGATGTGCAAGTGTTGAGTTAACTGGGAAACTGCTAATTTTGTAGGTTCATCTAGCCCAAGAGATCAGCTAGATAAAAGCAAACCAACACAGAGTCCCTCAAAAGCACCACATTTCTTTAGTGTCTGATTTCTGAAAGTAGTAATAGTGAAAATCGGTTTCCAGGATTTCTTCATCATTAAATGGACATATGCATCACTATCCATAGAAGCACTAACTCCAGGGTAATAGTTCAAAAACTCATTCTGAGTTTTGTAACCTATAAACAAGAAAGTCAAAGTTAACTACTTGGCAAGCTGACACCATACATTCTTATATACCATAGACCAAATCATAAAGTTTAACAACTTCCAAAAATGTTTTAAACATTTGATTATTATCTTTCAGTTAAATCTAATTGCTATGTCTGTCTCTCAACTATTCCAATAGTGACATTCACTGTTATTGGTACCTTAATTGAAAAAAATCTCTGCTCATATAGGTGTCAAAATTGAGTCTGGCTCAAAATCCCACTAGTGAATGGAAATGCTCCCTGTTCGTACAGTGGGAACTGGCTCTGGCCCTGAAATAATGAATATGAGAAAAGGTACCAGATGGTATTAACTGGAGAATTGTAGGAATAAAATTCAGGACTCAGGCATCACAGTATAGTAAAGTAGTCCAACATTAACAGCACCACCAGCAGGAATATGGAAAAGAACAGAAATGGCTAAAATAGCAACACAGAAGTTTTCAAAATGAGAAATAAAAAAGAAACACACTTTATAAATATCTTTAGAACTGAAATGATAGTAAAAACTAGAGCTGGGTCAAAAACGCTTTCCTTCTCAAAGATAATTTATATGAAAAGGAAAAGAAAAATTCAGCATAAATTCAAATACTGAAAAATGTTGGCCAAACCCCACATTTTTCTAAAATACTTATTGGGGCTTTGTTGGAGGGTTTTTTGTTTGTTTGCTTTTTGTGAATCTCCCCCTCTCCCAGCACCCCTGTGGAAAGCAGACAATTTTAGGCACTGCTGCAGTCCACAAAACTGCTCACCTGCTATCTCACTTCTCTGTACCTAAACCCAGTCAGCACCTATGTGTTTGTAGTAACAGTTCTCTAGACACTTGCGTTTTTGCAGCTCAGCATGCAAACTGCTGACGCAATCTAGGTATCTATGAACTTATCTCCTGTCTAAGTCTCAGAGCAATTAGCAAACCCAGGAAGAAAGGCTTTTGGCCGCCTAAGTCACATCCGGTAGGTGTGCTTGGGGTTGCCTACCGGCTTGATTCCTCTCAAGTCAGTACACACAAAACAACTGGCTGAGGAAGAAGGACACTGTGGAACATTCTGATATGGAGCTCTCTCAATCTCTCCTATTGAAGTTGTACTTTTTTCAAACTATTGAAAAATTAAATATTGATTGGGCCAGTTTGCAAGTTACACTTCCCTGCATTTATTTCCTCCCATTCTATAAGTTCCCCCATCTTCAAAGTAGCTGATGAAGTGAGATTTTCTCCCACAAAAGCTCATGTGATAAATAAATTTGTTAGCTTTTAAGTGCCACACGACTCCTTGTTTATAGCTTAATGATTAAAGCACTTACTTGAGAGATGATAGACCCCTGTTCAAATCCATTCTCCCCCTAAGACAGTGGGTTGAATTAAATGGGGGGGTCCCCCATATTGTAGGTAGGTACCTACCCCATCAGTTAAAGGTTATAAGGCGCTTCCTCTTCCCAAAGCCCCTGTCTCCCAGATGTTTTGTTTCAGGCCACTGATGCAGCTAGTCACATGTCTGTAATTTTCCAGGGGCAATGCTTAATAGGCCATGCTTGCACCCTCTCATGGATCTGGGCCCAGTCACAGCTTTAGGATTGTTTGTCAGCTATGAAAGGTATTGACATGGACACAGCAGCAAAATGAGACTGGGAATGTGCATGGAGGCAAGCAGCAGGCTGCAGCTTTCATTAAACTTTTAACACACGGGAGGGGCCCTCCCCAACCCTTTCCTGTATTCTACTATACCTGCTATTTAATCGTTTCCACTGAGGGGGTTACAGCGCACCTCACCATATAACTTGTCACTGGTGCTAGAGTTATAGGACTTCTTACCATATAACCCCTAATGCAAGATAGATTCTTCTCAGTGAATACCTTGGTTACTCCCCTCCAGCCCATCACACTGCCTGCGTCACAATTCCTGGCCACTCTATTCCCTCCCATCCTTGATCCATATGGCAGCACCTCCATCTGAAAAATACTCACTTTTGTCTCCCAAATCTTCCAGACCAATGTAACGGATGTCCATCTCATGTATCACTGAACACCGCGTTCAGCTTTATCAGCTACCAAGACTTTGGCAAGAGCCACAGACTGCTTGGAAATCCCTTTTTATCCAGCCATAACACCTGAGCTCGATGCAAGGCAAAGATGATGCAGGCGTTACGCTGACAGTTCTGTACCAGCTAATGACTGCCATATCCAGCTTAACCGTCAGGTTTTAAAGCAACTTTGTGTAAGGACACCAGCTCAAAGGGGCCCAAACAGCTCAGAGTCTGACCGGAATATATGTTTACTTAGTTAAATTCTCACACTCACACTCACACACACTGCCTCTGTCTGTCTGTCTTTCTCTCTCTCTTACATCATCCATGACAGCTGCTGTTGAGAAATTAGGGACTGTCAATTAAAAGCCAAGGATCAATGGAAGAAGGCTGATTTCAAACCTTCAGATGCTGGGGTCTCCGTGTGGCTGACTAGACTCTCACTGTGATTTCTGGTTCCTCCAACTCCACAGGTAGAAGTCCGTGGTTAGAAGCCCAGCTGTCACTAACCCTACAGCCCTATTTGCTTATCTCTGACAGATGTTCAGGTAATTCTGCCTGCACTAACACTAACACCTGCTGTGGTTTTGCCTGTAAAAAACATTTTTCCCTGGGGAAGATGGCTGCGTGGAGCAGCTGCTCCCTGGCTCTCTACCTCAGGAACACCAGGGAAGCTCAAATACTTGGTGTTTGCACTAGAAGGCTCCTGGGGGCTCAGGCAGAGGGAGGGAACTTCTATGAATCAATGCAGCACTTGGACAGAATTCCTGCTTTCTCCCCTGCACAGATGGGAGGGAACCGCAGCTCATTGTTTACGATGGTTTTCAGCTGCAGCCTGTGTTCTAATTAAGCTCCCACTGAAGCTCATGCAATAAATAAATTTGTCTTTAGACTCCTAGACTTCTTGTTTCTTTTACATTTATTGCAGCGGAGGTCCCCACCTCTTTTCTACCATATTTTCTAGAAGGTAACAAATATTTCAGTTCACCTCCCCCCCATACAATGTACCTTTTCTGCAATTAACAGTTTTGTTTCAAACAGCTGACTGAGGGCCTGATTCTGTGACTATGAATTGGAACATTGCTAGAAGAATTAGCATCAGGCCTTCAGTAAGAGCTCCACTGAAGTTTTCAGGGTTAGTTATTTATTCCTGTACAATAACTTCCATAATGTGCTTACAAAAGAAAAAAGCGTGCCTCAGAGGAAGGGCTATGGGCCCTGCTGGTCCAGAATTTACTCACAGAGAATCCAGAGGGGGGATCAGCTGCTGTTCCATTCATTAGCAACAGTGATGGCCACAGGGGCCTGCAGAATGAGATGTATCCATTGAATTCGATCCCTGTTTACTTCACTCTGTTCCCTGCACAAAGTCCTGTTACTCAGGGTTGGTGCAGATGAGAAGGGAAATCTAATGTCAGAGCAGTGCTCTTCCATTGATCACAGGGGTCTCAATTCTTTGCTTATCGAAGGCCGTGACAATATTCCCACTGACTCTGTTAGTGCAGGCTGAGGGACAATAAGTTTCGCTCTGTCAGAGCTTGTCATCCATTTACAAAGAAAAACTGGCTTTTGAAATGGCACATTGCACTTGGCATTGAATAAATGTTAGTAGAATTTCATAGGGTTGGCGTTAAGCCAACAAACTGATCAAGAGTTAAGCTTAGTAGGTTGGAATGCTTCATGCCACTTGATTGAATGCCAGCACATCAGATCACTGGGGATTCTGGGAGTCTTTAGATAAAGTATATGCCAGAGAGGGATCGCTTTTCACAGTGTGATACTCACAGCCCACTAATGTTTCACCTTTATTTAAAAAGTGCAGGGTAGATAATATACCTCATACAGAACCAATAAATAAATTATTAATAAAGTGGTTGCATACAGCTGCCAGTATGTGAAATGGCACATTATTCACATAAGGCACCTTTCAAAATATGTCATATTAATTTATTTATTGGTCCTTGACAGCATCAAATTATATAAAGAGTCCTCATTCCCTAACAAATTTTTTTTATCAAAAGAATTTCCCTTTCCACTCACACCAACTTCCATCATTATGAATTTATGCAAGTGGGCAGAGCTACACCAGATCAAGGAAAACACTGAGATTGCAGAGCCTGGGTAAGGAATTCCAGATACCCACTGTTGTGATGCCGGGTAATATTTAAACAATAAAAGCAAGAGTGTGTCCCATACAGCCAGTTATCCAAACAGCCCAGGGTCAGATTTGCAAGTGCTCAGTAGCTAGGAACTCCTACTGTGGCATTTAAGGTCAGATTTTTCAAAATCACACATTGAAATTTTGAAAATCACATTAAATAATTTGGTGTGTAAATGAGGACAGAGTGCTTGACAACTTGGTTCCACCTGTGGTATTAAACTCTTGTTAAAATCTGGTATATCAACTTTTTGTATGCTCTGAGCATGGTTTGATTTGTCATCAAAACCTTGAGTCCTTTGCTAAGAATGGAGACAATGAAAATACAAGTATACGACACTGTCACAAATTAATGCAAGTAAATTCTGCTTCACGTCAACCAGTTAAACAAGGACAATAATTTATTCTGACACGAGAGAAATGGAAAAAATGAAAGGAAACAAAGCAGGGATAAATAGAGGCAGTACATCTTTCAGACAGGCCCCCTCCTTTCAATATCCCTTTCCACACAGATAACAGACCAGACATCAGCTCTCATAGTCATTGACATGATAGAAGAATCCTATTATCTCTTCCAGATCACTAATGTCCAATCTTTTTTTCAGCAGCAAAGCCAGAAAATAATAAGATTATAAAGTTTATAGATAGAGATATTATAAAGTTCTTTAGTTCATAAAATATTCTCAGAAGTAGCTCAGTAGTAAGTATAGTCTGTCAGTTTAGGTCCTGTAATGACACTGGATAGAGCACTGCTCAGCGTTCCAATTAAAGTTACAAGAGACCACGGTAAAGCATCAATGCCCACTAGTGACTTTGATAGGAGCAACAGTAGGCAGATAGCTCCAGAAAATGAGAAGACAGTCAAGATACAAAGGAACAGAACGAAAAAGGGTGAAGAAAAATCTACGAATCTCTGGGATAGTATACATGCTACAGAAAAGCTTACACATTTATACACAGCGCTATATATATCCCAGAATCCTCTGCTCCAGTTCTATGTGACCTTCTTTGAAACACAGTGGCAGTTTGTGCAAAGAATTTGGGGATATGTTTGGGAATGAAAATTGCCTTCCACACATGTGAGATGAAATTTGTTATGCATCTGAGAGAAGACACAACACAGACAAGGGAAACAGGAGGAAAAGGGAGGAGAGCAATGATTGGCAGGACTGCCAAATCTCCTCTTAGCCTATGATGGCAATCAGATCAGCATTGTCCCGCCAGAACAATGTGGTCTTGTGACTATTGTCTCCTCTGACACACTGAAATCAGCACAGTGACTACAAGTTACTATTATGGGAAACAGGACCATATTATTGTGCACAACATATTTAATCATGTGGAGCTAAGAAGCTGGAAAGACAGTCTTGTTTCCTTGGTTGTACAGTTAGAGTTTCCAAGCGTTCCTCATCATGATGATAAAATAGACATCAGTGTCTATTGAAGCACTGACTCCTGCATAGTAGTTCAGGAATTCTTCTGTTGTAACCTAAAGTGGAAGATTTTAAAACAGAAAAAGAAAACTTCATTCTTCATGTAATAATGCACACATGGCAAATATAAATAAATATCTGTAAATGAGCAAAGACTTAAGTCATACACTGTACCCGTGGTGCTTCAAGTTACATTGAATTAGGAAGGAACCTAAGACAAGAGGGACAATGAAGAAGGTGCAACTCCTTCAGTAGTAGAAAGTATTAATATGTAGAGGTCCCCTTCTCCAAGTGAACCTCGTTAAAAATAAGTTCTCATCTTAATTGAGATGTAATATCAATGAAGCGCTGGTCCCTCAAAAAGGCAAACATTAGCATGTAATTTTCTCATTGACTCCTCTGAATTTGAACAGCACATTCATTACAATGTAAGGAATGAATTGGAATGGGTTCCTGGTACAATCAGGAGAGTGTAGTTTAACATCCATTTATCAAGCTGCAAACACCATTCTTCAGAGCAAATCTGACTAAAAGAGGCACAGCAGTTTTTAAATCCCAGCTGAGTTTTGTTTATTTCAATTTGCATTTTGGGGCTGAATCCACTTACAAAACACCTAGCCTGTCCATCCACTTTTTAAATTGGCATGGCCTTTATATGTGTAAAAACATTTTTCTAATCCCTCATTTATTTTAATTGCATATAGTTCTCATGGTGTTTTAATCTTTGGACCATTTATACATTTGAATAAAACTATTATACAAATAGTATCTCCCTGTCTAGTTCTTCAGAGAACTCAAACACGCTGACATCTGCTGGGAGAGTAGTACAGCAATGCACAGACAATCCAGAATGTTTTTGGAGAGTGCTGGGGACAACTTCCTGGTGCGAGTGGTGGAGGAACCAACTAGAGGCCATCCTCCACTTGACCAGCTGCTTACAAACAGGGAAGAATGACAGGGAAAATAGAAGCAGGAAGCAACTTGAACAGGAATGGACATGAGATAGCTGAGGTCAAGATGCTGATAAAAGGAAGAAAGGAGAGCAGCAGAATACAGATCATGGACTTCAGAAAAGCAGACTTTGACTCCCTGAGGGAACTGATGGGCAGGCTCTGCTGGGAGGATAATGTGAAGGGGCAAGGAGTCCAGGACAACTGGCTGTATTTTGAATAAAAAACCAAAAACATATTGAAGGTGCAAGAACAAATCATCACGATGTGCGGAAAAAATAGCAAATATGCCAGGTGACCAGGTTGGCTTAACAGAGAAATCTTCAGTGAGGTTAAACACAAAAAGGAAGCTTAAAAGAAGTGGAAGCTTGGAGAGATGAGTGGGGAACAGTATAAAAATATTGCTCAGGTATGCAAGGGTGAAATCAGAAAGGCCAAAAACACCATGTGAGTTGCAGCTCGCAAGGAACATGAAGGGTAACAAGAAGGGTCTCTATAAATATGTAGCAACAAGAAAGTGGTCAGAGAAAGTAAGGACATTTCCTGAGTGGGGGATGCAATCTAATGGAATAAGCTAAAGGACTCAATACTTGTTTTGCCCCTGTCTTCACAGACAAGATCAGTTCCTAGTTTACTGCACTGCGTAGCACAGAATAGGGAAGAGGTGAGCAGCCTTCAGTGGTAAAAGAACACGTTCAGGATTACTTAGAAAAACTGGGCATGCACTACTTAGAAAAACTGGGGCCAGATCCAATGCGGCTGAGGGAGTTGGCTGACATGACTGAAGAGCCATTGGCCATTATCTTTGAAAATTCATGATGATTGGTGAGAGGTCCTGGATGATTGAAAAAAAGGCAAATATAGTACGAATCTTTAAAAAGAGAAGGAGAAGGATCTAGGGAACTACAGATCAATCAGCCTCACCTTAGACCGTGGAAAAATCATGGAGAGGTCCTCAAGGAATCATTTTTGAAGCATTTAGAGGAGAGGAAGGTGATCAGAAACAGTCAGAAAGGATTCAACAAGGATAACTTATACCTGATTGGCCTGATTGCCTTCTATGAGGTGACTGACTTTGTTGATGTGGGGAAGGTGTTGAACACAAGATACCTTGACTTTAGCAAGGATTTTAATATGGTTTTCCACAATATTCTGGCCAGCAAGTTAAAAGAAGTATGGTTGGGAAGAATGGTGTATAACAGGGATCGGCAAACTTTTTGGCATGAGGGCCACATCTTCTGCATGGTGAATGGCTGCTCTCCTCAGCAAGGGCACCACTAAGCCCACATGGTGGTCATGATGGGGCAGCTGTCATACTCTGTCCAGGGTACTGCTCAGCCCACATGGTTGGAGGGGGTGGCTGCCATGCTTCCATCAGGAGAGTGCCATTGAGCTCACACAGTGGGAATAAGACAGGGAAAGGGGGAAGGCTGGGAGTGGGAAAAAGCCATCATGCTCTGGTTAGCGCACCACTGGACCCACATGGTGGGAGAGCAGTGAAGAGAACAGAAAGAGAGAAGCAACTGCTGCATTACAGCCAGACCCAGATGGAGGACCTAATGAAAGTCTCCATGGGCCATATGTTGTCCAGAAGCCACAGCTTGCCCACGTCTAGTCTATAAGGTGGGTAGAAAGCTGGTTAAATCATCAGGCTCAATGGGATATCAAGATCAATGGCTTGATGTGTACTTGGCAGCTGATAGTGAGTGGAATGTCCTAGGGGTTGGTCCTGGGGCCAGTTTTATTCAACATCTTCATTAATGATCTGCAGGATAAGAAGGATTGCACCCTTAGCAAGTTTGCAGATGACACTAAAAGTGGTATGTGCTCTGGAAGGTAGTGACCTAGACAAGTTGGAGGACTGGGTCAAAATAAATCTAATGAGGTTCGGCAAGGACAAATGGAGAGTCCTGCTCTTAGACGAGAAGAATCCCATGTATTGCTAGGGACTGACTGGCTAAATCACAGTTCTGTAGAAAAGGACCTGGGAGTTACAGTGGGCAAGATGTTGAATATAAGTGAACTGTGTGCTCTTCTTGCCAAGAAGGTTAACAATATATTGGGCTACATTAGTAGAAGCACTGCCAGCAGATGGATGGAAATAATTTATTCCCCTCTACTACGCACTGGTGAGGCCACATTTGGAGTTCTGTGTCCAGTTTTGGGCCTGCACTAAAAAAAGGATGTGGACAAATTGAAGAGAGTCCAAAGGAGGCTGACAAAAATGAGTAGGGGCTGGGTCACATGACTTACAAGTTGCTGCTGATGGAACTGGACTCTTTCAGTCTGCAGAAAAGAAGAGGTCAGGGTGATTCGATAGCAGCTCTCAACTACCTGAAGGGGAGTTCCAAAGAGGATGCAACTAGGCTGTTCTTAGGGGTGGCAGATGACAGAACAAGGAGCAATGGACTCAAGCTGCAAAGGAGGCAGTCTTGGACGGGATATTAGAAAAACTTTTTCACAAGGAGGATGATGAAGCATTGGAATAGATTACTTAAAAAGGAATGGAATCTCTATCTTTACTAGTTTTGAAGTTTTGCTTGACAAAACAATGGCTAGACTGATTTAGTTGGCGTTTGTCCTGTTTTGAGCAATGGGTTGGACTAGATGTCTTCCTGTGGTACCGTCCAACCCTAATCTCCTATGATTTCTCAGTTTTCCAGATCTCGTGTATTGGATTTTCTCCCACGAAAGCTCATGAAATAAATAAATTTGTTAGTCTTTAAGGGCCACAGGGTTTGATTATCTGAGTTATTAAAAGAGATGGATAGACTTCTGCATTAAAAAAAAAGTAGATGGGTATTAAAGGAGGGAAAGAAACAAAAGATCATTATCCTCATGGCTGTGCATCCTTTTACTGTTAATCCAAAGGATGTATCAATAAGTACAGCATAGATGCACTATAATTTTTATTTGTTTGATATTTAGTTTGCGTTCACAGATAACAATTCTAGCTGTGCACAGAAGAACTCCTGTCAACTGCCTTGGCCTATTCCACTTACCTTCCCATCTTTCTCATAGGGTGAATCAAAATTATCTAGAAAGGCTCTAAAAACTTGATCTTCTGTCCATTCTCCATTCTGATATTTAGGATGATGCTTTACATTATATACCCCACGCAAGTCTTCAATGGTTACAACACCATCACCGGTTTTGTCAAACTTTCTAAATGCTTGCATGATGACTTCTTTTCTGGCATTAGACATTGGAGGCTGTAAGCAGATATTAACAAATTAACCCTGTGTCTGTCTGTTGTCTGTCCCGTTCGTCTTCAAATTTTGCTGCCGTTACTAGTAAACCCCCTTTCACAGTGCCTGGGACAAGATTTGCACATGAATGACACCTGAGCAGAGTATGACAAGCATTGAGACAGGATGTACCATTTGCCACTGACTAAACAGTGCAATTGACTGTACTCAGATGTCTATCAAAGGGTTAGAAACAAACTGAAAAAAGTTAAAAAGTTTTTAGAACATCTTTCTGTTCTCTCCATATTAGCTGTCACTTATAACGATGCTAAGTACATGACAACTGTCTTTTTAAAATGTGTATTTTAGCAGTGTTTAGAGGCCCAAACCAAGGTAAGGCCCCTCGGCAATGTATGAACAGCTATGAAGAGAAGACTGTACTTCCTTAATAGTTTACAGCATAAGGAGACAGGAAAGACATTGTCCCCATTAAGTGAAGCCCAGAGAGATTAAGTGATTTTCCCATGGAAGTCTATAACAAAGCCCTGAAGCTGAACTCTTAAACCCTGGGCCCTAGGGACTTCCACTAGACAACCTGTCTTCACTCATTTTTGCATGGAAATGAAAGTCTCCAAACTAATGTTATCCCTTTAGATAGTTCTGTAGAAATCAGTAATGTTAATAAAACAGGCCAGTACTGCCCTATTACGTCACTTCTCAGCTAGCCATTGAACAGAATTCATCTAATTTAGATAACCAAAAAAAAAAAAAAAGCTCACTGTTTTGCAAACTTACTCTTAAAGTCATAAGAAATTCATCAAAGTCTATCGTTCCACTGCCATCTTTATCAAATATCTGGAAAAGCTGTTGAGCTTCTTCCTTGTCCATTGTCACAGCATAATCATTTAACCCTTTCAAGAATTCTTTGAAATCAAGGGTTCTGCTGTTATTGTCATCCATAATCCGAAATACTCTGTGGAAAAACATGTGTTTCAAATTAATTAATTAGTTAAAAGAAATAAAGCATGGGGGGGGTCAAAGACTTACTTAGAAGAATGACAGTTTATAAGGACTAAAAAGGGACTCCACTACTTTACTGGGATAACACTTCCTCTTCCTCAAGTCTTCTCAGAGAAAAGCAAAACTGCAGTTATTGAGGTGGTAATGAGCAATGCCTATCAATCAGCATTGCTAACCCCCCTCACCATTTTGAGAAGGCCTATTTTCCATTCCCTCTGTCTGAACATGGAACACGATCCTCACAAAACACAAACTACTAAGTTCCACATGGAAGATGTTTTACTTTTGAAAACAATGCAGCAAGGGAAGTAAACAAGTATTTTTAAAAATCCAACCCCAATATAATAACCATTACTATTATTGCATAGTAATTGAGCCAGCTGGTAAATCATAGCTGTTGAGAATGTTTGAAGAACTGTCCAACTCAGCTCCAATGGAGGAAAAAAAACTATATCTGTGATATAACAGAAAAATACTTTAAATTTGGTTTCATGATGATGTATTAATACTGTCATGATATGACACGGCTCATATATGATGTCGTTATTAAAATTAACATTTTCAGAATAAATGACTTGCCCAGGTTTACAGAGGAAACCTGTAGTCAGGCATGTTAGTTATTTTAGTCTTTCTGAACCTCACTTACCTATCTGTAAAATAATTCTTCCTTTGACTGTCGTGTCTACTCATAGTCTTACTAGCTAATGTAATCAGTGCACTCTAAGCCTGTAGCCACACACGTTGGTCACATGGCTCTACCTGACAGCCAAGCTCTTTTCCATCCCAAATTTTTAAATAGGAAAGTAGAAATTAAACATACAACACCTCCTGCTTGTTGTCCATATCATCACTGTGTTCCACAGGAGCGTAGTTCCACAGGAGCATAAGGATCTGGATTTGACCTTTGTATCTTTACATCCCTTTCTTTTGAGTTTGGGGATGCAAGTGGTTGCATTAATTTAATTCCTTGGTTTTTGCATCACTATCTTTTCCTTGGTTGGTGGATGTTGTATTTTTATTGAAAAATCATTGGGGGAAAAAAACAACACAACAGTATTGGAGTTGCAGTTGCACTTGCCAGATCTGAACACCCACGAGCTCTGGGGCATTTGAAATTCTGGGTCTATGGAATTCCATTGGAGGTTTGCACTGCCTTCAATCTGTAGCTTATATTTTATTGCATAAGTTCATTTTAGCCTTAGTGCTATGGCACCCTACTATTTAAATTATTTATTTAATAAATGTGTTTGACTTCCTGGATTTACCTGCCAAGTCCTTTGATGCCCGCAGACCCCCTTGCCAGACATTGCAGCCGAAGCTTTTCAATTGGATCTGTGGCTCTGGCCAGGTCTTTTTTGGCCTGGATTGCCATGTCTCGGTCGTGCCTTGCTGTACCAGGCATCTAGAACAAGAATTTCCTCCTTTAACACACATTCACAGAGCTGAAAGGGGCTTAATCTGATGGGCACTGATTACCCAGTACAGTCTTTAAAAAATGTTTATGAATACTGAAACCACCTTACTTCCTCAGATGGTACAAATACCTCACTTGAAAGTGCTTTCTGCTAGTTAATGAATTATTAGAAAGACTTCTGTGTCCTTTTGACATTAGCCATCAAAAGTATAATTGCACAGAAATATCATTGCACAAAACCACCTTTGGAAGGAAATGAACAACTAAACAAGAGTCTGATACATATTAACCACGTGCAAATGCTAGAACTTGCTGTGAGACACATGACAACATAACGTAGCAGTGTGAGATACTGAAAAAACTACACAGATGGTAGGCATCCAGATCTCTTCCACATTTGCAATAACATTTAGCAATTGCACAGAATTGTAACAGGTCTCAGATTCTAGCACCCTGTGCAGAAATTTCTACTAGCTCTGGCTGGCAGACAAAGCAGGTGGGCCCTACTAATGCTGCAAACCATTTATCATTCAAGGGAATCCATTTCCCACAGACCATAACAATAACATATACTACAGCAACACTTAACAGAAAAAATCATATGATTCTTAGATCTTAAGGCTATTATAATCATCAACTCTGATAGCTTGCATTACAGTGATCTCACCCAATAATTTCCAGTCAAGGCCAAATCTTCTATTTAAGGACTTCAAAGTGACAGAGAATCCACAATGTCCCCAGGGAAGCCGTTCCAGCACTTAATTACCCTCTCAGTTAAAATTTTACACCCTTATTTCCAGTCTGAATTTGCCTAGCTTCATCTTCCAGTCCTTGGATCTAATTATGCTTCTTATGCGAGAAGATTAACGAGCTGCTACTATCTGTTATCTCTTCTCCTTGTAGGTTCTTTTATTGGTTCTCAAACTGGGGGGTCTAGACCCCTAAGAGGTTCATTATGTGGCTATGTGGGGTTGCAAGGTGTGAGGCCTGATCCTGGCCATGCATAGGCCTGTGTGCCACCCTACTTCCTCCTGGTGGAGGACCATGAGGGGGAAAAGGTGAGTGATAAGGCACCGATACTGCTCATCCACCCACCAACATTCCTCCATTCCCCCCCTTTATGGGGCTGTGAGCTGGTGTGGGGAGTGAGAAGCAACGTCAGGGTTCCCTGCATCCAGATCACTTTTCCTACCTGTCCTGTGCTTTGAGGTGAGAATCAGGAGCTGTTGCTCTCTGCCCTCCCATTGGCAGCTCACCCAGTCACGGCGTGCAGCCAAAGTAAAACAAAAAATCCATCATTTTCTGAAAGGCATGATCACAGTAAAGCAAATAGCAAATAGCTGCTGGTTGTTAGTACAGGATTTTCCACTGGCAGATATTTTAAATAACTTGGGTTTGAATTATTATAGCTACAAAGAATTTCATCATGCAGCCCATCAAGTGGCATGGAAAAAGTCTGCTGAGGGGTGAGAACGCTTGAAAGATTTAAAATCCAAAGGGGCAGCCATGTTTGTCTAGTTCAGTAAAACAAACAAACAAGGAGTCCTGTGGCTCTTAAAGACCAACAAAATTTATTTTTGGCATGAGCTTTCATGGGAGAAAATCCCACTTCTGTTTTGATTTCCTGCTGCAGTGTGACCTGTTCCTATGACTTACACTTCCCCGCATTTATTTCCTACCATTTTGTAAGTTCCCCCATCTTCTCCCACAAAAGCTCATGCAAAAAATAAATGTGTTGGTTTTAAGTGCCACAGGACTCCTTGAAAGATTTAGGACTACATTATACCATTCTGCAATAAATTATGATGCTTCCAAAATTGGACTCTCCATGGGGAAAGAAAATTCCAGTCTCTAATGGGCCCTTCCCTTTGCAGATTACCTGGTCTCAAGCCCCAGTGGCAGCGTGGTTTCCTCATGAGGCTGCCCAGGTTGTGCCAATGCCACGTGCTATATGTGCACATTGCAGTGAGCATGGAGCAGGAGCTGATATAACTCAGGGAACTGGATGTCAGATGCATCTAGTGCATTTCCTCCCTTCAAATGCTCTTCCCCCATTCTGTACCAAATTTTGCCCGTCTGGTAGTAAGGGTAAGAGCCGGAGACCATTAATTACTCTGCTCCCTAGACCTCTATAGCACTTGGGAGAGTGTAAGCAGGTTTCCATGGAGAAATCAATACAGTCTAGTGGCTATTGGAACCCCTTCGCAGTCAGTGCCTGGAGACACAACCATCAGCAGAATTACACCAGGGATTACACCACTTTTACATTCCCAGCAGAAACTTGATTAAAGCACAGTAAAAACAGACTAGACAAATAATAAACATGATGACTTAGGCCATGAACCTGCCATTGGAGACACTGATATGGATCCCATATCTCTGGGAGTCTCACTGAGGTCTACGCAGATGCAAAATCCATGCTAATAACTCTGATTGTAGGATCAGGGCCTTACGCTGTACATTTGTTTCACTTGTTTTGTTTGATAGTATCATACAGATAGCTAGGAAAGCCCTTCTAAGTCATAGAGCCCAGTTCCCTTCTGAGTGAGGGTTGTTTCCTATGATAGATAGATCTTTCAGTCCCATTCAATAGTATGTCCTCATTCTGCACAGGTGATGAATTCACAGCTTTCTAGATATTTCAAAATCTCAGGACTGCTGCTACTGTGACTTCCTGATGTACCAAACAGAACAAAAAGGGGTAACAGGGTGGGCAAGGATTTATGGGTAACACAATATATTATTATATCAAAGTTCTGAAGGTTAAAAATGTGATTGTTGAAAGATTTAATGACTACATACACTTTACATATGCTGAATAACAACTGTACAGGTGCCTTATAAAAATGCATTAATGAAGCAGGAAAAGGCTGTTATACTAATCTTATGTATGACTTTCTTTCCCAGCCCACTGTACAACATCAGCCACTGTCTCCTGCAAGTGCAGAATCAACTTTTCATTGATTTAGTTCCATAACATTAAACAAAGCTTTGTATTGAAAAATTGCTGAAATTTTTAGCAATCGCAGTTCCCCAAGCTAACTTTTTTGCTGGTGATAGTTCTTCACAGAGAAAGGTCAGAGTAAAAATAAAATAAGATTTACTTTTATAGTAAAAACAAAAAGTTAAAATTCATGCTATTTTTTCCCAAGAATTCTTAGGGAGTTAGACACCCAAATGCCTCTGACATGTAACGAAAGCTGGATGCCTAACCCCTTAGAGTGATGAAGTTTAAGATCACTAGGAACACTTAAAGTATCTAGTCTGAAAAATCTTATATTTATCACAGTAATTAATCATTACTTTTCACCCACTTACCCTTGTATTGAGCCCAATAGGACCTTTTAAAACCCTTGCCTTATTTCTCTGAAAAACTCTCAAATGCATGGTATGAAAAGAGAAAAAGCCCTAATTCCATGGATTACAATAGTGCCCAAAAGGTACTCGTCTCTGTTAAAACATAATTACTTGCCATCTCTGCCCCAAAGAGTTTGCAATCCATGGAGACCTAATGGTTCAAATTCAAAGTGCCAGTCTCTTTTGTTTGTTTTTTCCAGTAACCCACCTATAAAAACATGAACATCAAATCTCCACACTCATTTGTCGAATTTCTAACTTATCTCTTTAAAAGCATAGCTTTCTGAAGCCATAGGCTTATATATAATTTTGCAGTATTTGAATGCCCCAGCCACCCCTACCTGTAAATTCTTAAATTAAATTCTTTACCTTTAATGTTACTCTGTAACCTGTTACGTATACCTGAAACTATGGACACCCTGTGAAAACTGGTCCTGTCTGTCCCCACCACCTCCTCCTTCTCTCTTCCAGGTCACACCCATCTTGCTTTGATTGGATGGCTCATGGTAACTGATGCAGGGCCACAGAAAGCTCCCAAACTGACTGGAGGGATTTCTTGTCCATCTGTCTCATTTTACTGGTATACATATCCCAACCCCCTCTTTTTCAGGAGCTTGGAGTTTACGCTCCTGTTTCCAAGGAGACTTTGATCGCTGTGACAGGTCAAACCTTTCCTGGCTGTTTGAGCCACCTGCTAGGAGTAGCTGTGCTGTGCTTCTCTTGTGATTAGCAAATGTGTTTGTTTTGTTTTTAATTTTTCTCTTTTAACTTGCCTCATCCCTCCTTTTTGCCCATGCGGGCTGTGTGCAGTTCTTCCTGCAGCCTATGAATTAATGATAGAGGTTTCTCTCTCCCTTTTCTTTCCAAATGCCCCATTTATTAAATGAGTTATGTAAAGATACCCAGATAGAGCCCTGGCTAAACATGCATGTATAAAAAAATACATCTATTCAATACTTGATATTATTTTTAAAAATTCCTGTGTCTAAAAAAGGTGAGAAAAGTTAGTGAAGAATTTCATTTTGGTTACACAAAAATCCAGGTGCAGACATATTCTCTGAAGTTTATTTCACTATTCCCAAGAATTACTCAAGGATAGTCTATATAGAGATATCTTGGGATTTGATAAGTCTACCAAAAAAAGAAAACTGAAAAGACAAAATTTGATATGATATACAATCATCTCACTCTTCAGTTTAGACAGTTATTAATTATTCTATTTACAATACATTACATTAGTGATTAGAGATCTATTCTCGTGGAAAACAAATAAAATAAGTGAACCAGACCAAGCGATGTCATATTTGAGGCTTATAAACAGCCTGCAAAATCTTACTGAACCTCCAGAGTTTTCACTGAAGGCAATGAAAGTCATTTAAAGTCAGTGGGAATGTGGGATATCTTAGAAGTGGAGGATAAGATTTTAAATAAGAACAAATACTAAAGCAGAAATGATTCAAGCTGTTTGGACAACAACTAGTATGATGGCTTTTGCATCATGACAGATTGTTTGTCCTTCATCAATATGTACTTTCTAGTGTAAACCTACATGCTGTATAAGATTTAAAATACGCCTTGTATTTTCACCTGGCAATTGATTTTAAGTTATTTTGCAGTCAGGGAACAATGCATATGTAATCATTCACTGATTAGAAAAGTATTGACTCTAAATAAATGTAAGATGATTGTTTAATCTATATCCCTCAAGAAAGGTCTGAATTTATTTTTATATTTATCTTCTGGGATTATGACAGAGAAAAAAAACCTTTAAAGAAAGATTAATTTAGCTGCTATAGCACCAGGAATGCCCCAAAGTGGCTTCAAGGCAAGCATGTGCTGTGCAGAAATGAAGGATCAAAGCAAGATGAGTTAAAAAAACAGAGACTAAGACTGAGGTCAAGATTTACTGCTGGTGTCACCTGACTCTGTGTCTACGGTGGCTCAAAACATGCAGAGCCTCCATCTCAGAAAAGCAATTCTTCTTTATGCAAATATCCCAGTCACTTCAACAGGAGACAGAAGCATGCTAGGAAGGAGGGAACAAACCTTTAAATAGGACAGAAGGCAATAAGTGATGCTGTGTGGCTCTTCTTCCCCTCTACTACAGATCATGCTCCCCTCAAAGCACACATATTAAACACATTCACATCCAGGCACGCACACACGCGCGCACACACAAGCTGTTCAATTTACCTTCAGCAAATAGTTTTCACATTCCAGGTTTCAAAACAAAGTCTCTGTTAATGATTTATGAATTCAGACAGTTACTAGAGTGCCTAGTGTATTTTGTATAAGCTCAGGCTGTGATGTAAAGTATCGTAGTGGCCTTGTCATTGTACACTCTATCCATAACAGAGCCAAATGGAAAATGTAAAGTGTTCATCGAAAAAGGGGAAAGGAAGCTCACCAAAGTGTTGGAGATTTTCCTCCTCGTTGTTTAACAACCTCTAAACACATATTAACCTTCACACATAAACATCAGTGAGTAGAGAATGCACCTGAACTGCCCTGCTAGTCCTCTCTGTGTAATTGCCATTAACTCAATGATCCAATGAAGTGGGATTTTCTCCCACAAAAGCTCATGCAATAAATAAATTGGTTATTTTTTAAGTGCCGCAGGACTTCTTGCTTGATTAACTCAATGGGAGCTCTGAGTTCAGTAGCCAGTGGGGATTTTGCTGTCAGTCGTTACCTGCCATATAGGTTATGTGAGAGACAAAGAGGGGTAGGTAAAGTCATTTATTGGGACAAATTCTGTTGGTGCGCAAGAGCTCTTTGAGCTGTCTAATATCCTGGGATCTACACAGCTACCACAGCTCTGCACATGTATCTTGAGTCATTTTTACTCACAGTAAGCAAGTCGCATGATGTGAGGCAGCCCCACAACCACTCTCCTTTAACTTCTAGCCAGAAGACTTCAAAAAGCAATCCAAGACTGCAGCTTCTGGGCCAGAACTAGGGAGACATTACAAGTTGTTTTAGTGAGACAGAAGAAAATACAGTATTGCAGTATTAGCATAGGGGCCTAAACAAAGGATTGACAGACATAAGGCTGCACCACTACAGAAGAATATATTATAGTCCCACATAAAAACTTTGTTTAAATTATTTTAGGGAGCTCAAGTTGCCCAGTGAACTCATAGGTTTGTTGAAGGCTCTCCTACGCTCACAAATGAAATGAACCTGAATATCTCCTTCTATTCCCCAGTTGAAATTTGTTCACATTACAATGCCACTGCACAGCTGGGAGTCTGTGCTCAAAGAGCCCTAAGATGCAGAGAGAACCATGCTGCAATGCACTGACAAAGCAGTAGGATAGCATGCAAAGAGCCCGCCCTCTATGACTGTGTGTAAGGCTATCCAAAGTTCACTATAATGAGCATGAATCATCCAGAATCCAGTGCCTTCTGTAAGAAAAATTATATGTAATCTCTTCTGTAGGACAGTGAGAAAGGTGCTGAAGTGTAGGCCTCGTTGGAGCTGTGGGTTGCTATGGTAGTGGGGTCGTTTCTCTGGCAAGTCATGTATCTAAGTTTCTTTAACAAGTGGCCTAGAGTTGATAGTTAAAGTGTGTTATCTCCCCTTTCTCATGCTTTTTCTCCTGACCATCTGGACAAGGAATGTAAGCTAGACTGTCCGTCTTTGTTCTAACTGAAAAGGGAGTATTGCCTCCTATCTCCTGCTCACCCTTCTTGGCACCATAGCCTCACAAGAATGTAAGGTCAGCATCTCTAGGCAGAAATTAATGAGTTTGCAGGTACTGCGGCTGCCCAGGATAATGCAAATGATGTCAACAGTAAACAGAGGCGGGAATAATTATATGCATTCTTTAATCATTAATATGTATTTAATAATGTTAATGTAACCATATAAGGGTCTCTAAAACATTGTCAATCATGTAAGCATTATCATAGCATTAGCATACTGTACTGGATAAAAGTGTTGTGATGCTGCCCCTCGGGGCTCTCTCTTGCACTCGAGTTGTTGGGGGGGCCTGCTCAGAGGGGCTAGCACTTCTTTGCTGCCCTCTGCTGCAGTTCCTTTTGTTATTCAGCTGAATAATAAACTCTGAACCACACCTCGTTCTCTGCTCATTGGAGTCTCGGCTGGGAACGGGTCTGCTTCATTGGGGAGGCTCTGGTGTGCCTCTTTCTGAACTTGAGGGCCAGAGTTAGATTTTTCCCCCACACTTCACAGGCAAGTGCAACTAATTTCTGCAGAGGGCTATGGGAGTATATTCAATACAGGAAAGGAGAAAATTCTCCTTCAGTGTTTCCTCTGGATCTGTGCTCAGATACTAATAAGGTGACAGATGATAGTATTAAAAACTAAAATTGAAAGAACAAAAAGTTTAAGTGAGGAAATGGTAACTCTGAAACTGTTACATGTTTTCCAGAGCTGACAAAAGTCAGTCTAAAAACAACTAGTTATAGTCAAAGGCTTGCAAGTCATAAACGCTGCTAATATTATAGGTTTCTTGGTGTCCAAGAATGCAGTGCTAATATTCTGTTGCAAGTCTTGATATAAAGTTATGGAAGGAAAATCCCCCTAGTCTTACTACTTCAGCCATTATTATTATTTATAAATAGTGCTAACCTGAAAAACTGTCATGTCTGTACTATGATAAGATTTATAACCCTGGAAAGCTACAAGAAATAGGAGTGATGTCGTTGTGCATATGTAAAAATGTCAGGACCTTAGCTCTGTGGTAATAGGTGGCCAATGGATGGAGAGTTGATCACTCATGTCATGTACAACTCTGCCAATCAATTACAGTACTGGTGCTCATGGTGGCACAGTTCTCTAGGCAACAGGCTTGCCACCTATGGCATTCATTCCCTGTGGAAATAGGACTAAGCAAGAATTTGTGTAAGTTTAGAAAGACCTCCTTGTCTATTCACAAGCACTGATTCTGCCTTACACAAAAAAACCCTCCCATATTTTATGAGAAGAGAAATGGAACTCAGAAATCCTTTGGGAAAACAACACAACAATAACTCGAAAGTGTGCAAGTCCTAAGTAAAACCCCCCATCCGACATTGGGCAGTGGTTTTTTTGCCTCAGTTTCCCATCTTGTGGTGTGAAAGTTCAGCGAGAGACTGTAACTTTAACATGTCACTCAGCCTTTCCTTCAACTGTACCCCACACATCATGGGCTGTCCAAAGTCAATGAAGTTCCAGAAATCAAAGGTGCATTCATGGCAGTTACTTATCATCATTGTCCTTGTCACCACTTGCCACTTGCTGCTGCTCACAGCTGCCTCCGTTGCACTGCCTTCCACCACAATATTCCCAAGGCCAGGCCCGGTTGGTAGGTCTGCTCATCAGTGATATCAGCTCTAGGAATCATTGAGCAGAAACAAGGGCTCTAAACTGAGTCTGCTCAATTCTGTGCTTAAATGCTGGGCACAGGGGGGCAGGGAGGTTTCAAATGGTATCTAGGAGCTATGACTCTTCCAACAGAGTTCACACACCAGGTAGAAACACCTGTCCACACTGTCACTGAATTCCACTTGGATTTAGCATCACTACTCCCCCCCCCCCCCAGCTTAAGTGCATTTTAACCCAAAACAGCCAAAACTGATCACTTTGGCAAAGCAGGTCATTCCGCTGATCATCAGCTAGGCAAAATCCGGAAAATTTTGTAAATGAAGAGAAAAGATGTTCCTACGCTATGAGCTATATGCACTATGAAGAGGTGGGTAATGGTTGTTCTCACCCTTATCAGTATTCAGAGGCATTTGCTGTGCACTTAACTAAATATGCCAATTTGCATTTGCTCAGCTGGCACAGCTCCAGTCATAGCTGCAATTTGAATGCCAGCTCAGATTGTTGAATAATAATTCAGCAAAATATTTTGTTTCTGCTTCATTTCTGAGCACTGAGTTTTGCTTCTTCCAGAGAGTGCCTGGAATAGCTTTAATCAAAGAGTGCCACTTATCTTGGGAGAAGAGTGAAAGGGACAATTCCAGAAGACACAGATCAGTGAATGACTCTACATCTGACTAAGGCTGTCTGCACTGCAAAGTTGCCTGGGTGACTGGCACCCAGGTCTGAACACCTGGGTTAGCCTTGCCTAGGTGTAACTGTCCCCACTGCAAATCCCTACCCAAGGTGGTGTGTCCTCACTTTTTGTGCACTCACCCAAGCATATCTGGGGACATATCCAATCGTTCTTTGTGCTGAGACACCTTAATATTCTTTTGAAGTAAATTTTTTTTGGTCCTTTGGGCAGGGATTGCAGAAGAGACATTGGAGAATTCTCAGCACGCATGTGATTTTGCCCACATCTGCACGGCTTAGTAGATGGACTCCAGCTGAATTAAACCAGAGCCTACCTCTAACCTGTACACCCAGTCAAGTAAGCTTGTGCAAGCTTAAAAGCAGCTCGAAACTGGTCGGAAGCTTTTTTGTATGGACAGTGGGAGGGTTGGGGGCTAAAACTTGGGGTAAAAGCCCAGAAGAACTGTGTTGTTGACATACAATTTCACAGCTATAATATTGAAATAGTATTTTTGTTTAATTAAGTGAATCTGTTATTAAGGGAGGATCAACAAGTCCTCATTTAATTGATTTTCAGATGTAACATAAGCCTGAAATACTTGTGCTGGCCGTTGGTCAAGGAATCTACTCTCTTGACAGATTTCAGATGAGAGATGTGAAAAGGTTAAAGCATTTCTGAGAAAAAGGGAGAACTGAGAGAATTCCTTCATAAACAATGCAACAGGATGATCCAGCCCTATGATTTGACTTGACTTGACTTGACTTGACACATGACCCAAGCCAAGCCCTTGTGAGGAGTGCCAAACGCAGGCAGAAGGTTGCCCTGCATCTCTTCCTGGATTGCTGAAATCTGAGAAAAGAGGCGGCAGAACATTCTAATCACTGTACGGAGAAGAGCAGAAAGAAAAAACAAAAAAGCTTTCGTTGTTGTTACAAACTAATTAGGGAGGGTAGTGCAGTAAACATACACTGTGCTTTGCAACCACAGACTTGACGGAGGAGTCCGAGGCTGTGCCTACACTAGCAAATTAGTTTGGATTAAGGAGCCTTTATCCAAATTAATTTGCTCCATGTCTACACCGGGCTTTGAGGGGGAGGGAGCTCTGGGAGCCCAGAGGGTCAGCTCTTGTGCATACAGACCCAGGGTGTAGGGGTGATGAAAGTGCTGCTGATGTGTCTGTAAGGAGACTCCTGGATGTGGGAAAGAGCCACAGATGCTTCATTATGCTGGTAATGAAGAAAAACAGAAGGTTAAAGTTCTTTGATTAATTTTCCCTGACTTTGTACCACTTAGTCTTTTAAATTAACTTTAGGTTTAAAAACAAAACTGAACAAAACCAACACCCCCCCCACACACACACACACTCTACTAGTTGCAAAGATTAGTGCCCTGTTTGGTTTTGGGAGGATTTTTAAATGCTATTCTGTTTGTCAGAGTTTTGTGGCTATGTCCACACATACATCAATATTTCAAAATAAGTTAATTCGAATTAAGAAAATGTTAATTCGAATTAAGGGAAAGCCTGCTTTCGAAACAGCTGTTTCGAAACAACATGTCCAGATGGCCTTATTTCAAAATAATCATTTGGAAATAACAGCCATGACAGAGCCTGTCATTTCAAAATAAGAAAACATTGTGTGGACATTCAGTTTTTTATTTTGAAACAACCAGTGTTGTTTCGAAATAAAAGACTCGTGTGGACATACTGTTACTTCTTTAGAATTAGAAAGCACAGAAAGTATTGTTCTACCTTGAAGCAGTCTATAAATTTTGTGAAAAATTATCATAGAACCATTGTGGAAAAGGATAAATATCCTTCTGATGAAGTTTGTTAATTTTATTTCTCAGGCTCACCTTTATTCATAGTCTTAAACTACTATTATCTTTGTATGATTATTGAACTTCAAAATATTCTTGGGTCCATGTGTTCCTTCATTGTAAGGTTTCTCTTGGCTCTGGTGGTGTACTCAGCTTAAGTTAGGGAAGAAGCCTTATGGTGGAGAAAACTGAAAGTGACCTAAAAGGGGGAAAAAACCTAGGCAGTGTTGGGCTGAACACAGGTTGTTTGTTTGTTTGTTTTAAGGGAAGCTGTATAAATGAAAGTACTTAGCGAACATTATGACTCAAATATTTCAATTTAGTGATAGAATTTTTTGAGCAAGATTCTAATGAAATTGGATGCTTTCATGGGTAACAAGAATATAAAAAGGGGTTATAGTTGATGCTAAAAGAATTTGATAAAGAGGGGATGGATATTCAACCTCCATGCTTCAAGGATTGATCCAGTTTGTACTTACTGGAGGTTGTTTGAGGAGGTTACCCCACATCTGTGTCCTGATATGTTGCTGCCATCTTTCTCTTGCACACTTGCTTCTGGGCCAAGGCAGAGACAGGACACTGGAGTTATTGCCAAATGCTTTGTTTCAGTTCTCTGTGTACCCAAAGACCTCTTTATATCTTAATAAGCATTAGTTAGAACTAGAACGCACGGTTAGTTGGAACTAAAAAGTCCACGGTTAGTTCGAACTGCCCAAGGTTAGTTCAGACTAACCTCAAACTTCTTTAGTTTGGACTAGCAAGTATATGCAGATATAGGCTAAGTCCACATGGGAGTTTTATTTTGAAGCAACAGCCATTGTTTCGAACTAAAACTTGCCGTGTCCACACGACGTTTCGTTATTTTGAAATTACAAAACTCGGTCTTTTTGAATAACAAGCGTTCTTTCAAAACCGCTAAACCTTGCCTGCATTCGAAATAGCCATTGTTTTTGAAACAACAGCATTCAGACACATTGTTTCAAAACAACAACTATTTTGAATCCAGCATGAGTTGACCTTCCTTCCAGGGTTCTCAGGGGCCAGGAAGTGCCCTGTAGCCTCGTGCCTTGTGTTGCCAGGCTGTGCACTATGAGATGGCCAAGGCTACTGGCACTCAGGTGCAGGGGCAATGCTGGGGTCCATTGGGACCAACGACGAGACCCTTGCCCTCCTGAGAATCTGGTCCGCAGAGGACATCAGGGAGCGCTTCCGGGCAAGGCACCGGAATGTGGATGTCTATGCTGACATCACCCAGGCCCTGGCATAGGAGGGCTTTGAGCGCACCACAGAGCATGGGCACTCAAAAGTGAAGGGGCTCCGCCAGGAGAATACCTGGGCTAGGGACTCCACGCAGCTCCATGGGGCAGCAGCTGCCACCAGCTGCCTATTTTTTGAGGAGCTCGACACGTTCCTGGGCCAGGAGCCCAGTGGCCTGCCTCCTCGGCCCAGGGACTCTGCCAAGACCCCCCTGATCACCACATTCCTGGAGCCGGAGGGGGTCCCTTCAGAGGCAGAGGAGCCCATTGAGGTGGGCAAGAGCAGCTGGCTCAGCACTGCTCCACCTGGAAGCCCAGAGCTGATCCCTGAAGGGGAGCACCAGACCTCCAGCCCTGAGGAGGAACTGGAGGAGCAGGAGACAGCCGCCCAGCAGGGACAGCGCACCAGAGATCAGGCATCCTAGTCGGAGAGTGTGACCCCCGCCCAGGAAGGAAGGCCCAGGAGTGCAGGGCATGGGTCCCGAGGGAGCCAGCTGCCCCTCACCGCTGGCGCCCCCGGGCCCAGGGTGGATTTGGAGAAGGCCGTGGACCATGCCTCAGGGGTGGCTCCCTCCTAATATGCTCCCCCAGTTGTCCCCAAACCCCGACCCCCACATCCTCTGTCCCAGTTTAGTTCCCCCATCCCACGTCCCAGGTTAGTGCTCCCAGTTGTGCCCCCACTCGACTCTTCCTGCCTCCCCAGCTCCGCCTTCCCCGACCACCTTGTTTGTTTAAATAAAACCAGTTCACCAAAGTTCACAGTTGCAGTTGAGTGTTTTATTAGGTTGGGTTCAGGGTGTGGGTGCATTGGGTGGGGGCTGGCTGTGGCAGAATGGGGGAGCAGGTTGTTATAGAGGGGCACTTTGGAAAACCCAGGGAGGCGAGGCTGGCAACGGTGTCCTCCAGTGCTCCCAGTGTGACGAGGTGTGGCAGCAGGACCGTGCTCATGGTGTGGGTGACCTGCAGTGGCACTCCCCCGATGGTGGACCTCTTGATGTTGAAGAGCTGGGCAACGGACCTGTGGGACTCAGGAGTGGCCATCTTCCAGAGAGCGATGGCCACGCTCTTGTCCACAGGGATGTCTGCTTTCATCACCGTGTCCCTTCGGCACAAGACTGGGGTAAGCTCAGTAATGAAGTGAGTGAAGGTCTCCCTGCTAACCTGGAGGTTCCTCCTCCAGCACTTGTTGCTCTAGCTTCACTGGACAACCTGCTCCCACCAGTCTGTGCTGGTGCCCAGATGGGCTGTGGCACAGAAGGGGGATGGGGAACTATCAGTGCTATCAGGGCCACTGAGACGATGGTCTGGGGCTCAGCTCCAGGCTCATCGGGCTCAGGGAAAGTGTGTCCCACAGCAAGGCAGCACCCTGCAGGCTAGCAGCGGGTCTACCAAGTGCTCAAGGATGGTATGGGAGCTGGGAAGCATCCATAGCCATCTCTCTCGCACGCTCTTGGGAATCACAATGGGCAGGGAGGGGAGGTCAGTTCATGCTTTTAGGCGATTGGCTGGCAACCTGGCTGGCAACATGGCCAGCAACATGGCCCAGTGAGCTGGCCATGTTCCCACACCTCCCATGCTACCCCTCGCCTAAAGTTGAAATAGCATGTCTGCACACACAGGGCATGCTATTTTGATTTAAGGGTTTCCCTTATTTTGAAATAATTTTTTTTAAATCAAAATAAGTCAATTTGAAATAAGGCTTTTATTTCTAAATGACTTATTTTGAAATAAAACTTTGCATGTGGACATTGCCATAGACATAGCCCAAGGCACCTCTGCAAGAGATCCTGCAGTGAAGTCCACTGAAGTCAGGGAATGAGCCAATAATTATAGCCCATGTGGTCTTTTGTTTCATAGGAAAGGGCTGATCAAGCCCTTCCCTCGTCCTGGAGACTACTGCTGATCAGCATTAATCACTACTATCAAAAAATTTAATAGCTACTTAAACACTATGGCTGTGTTCACACAAGGCTTTTAATTTGAAACAACAACCGTTGCTTCGAATTAAAAGTTGACAGGTCCAGATGACGTTTCTTTATTTTGAAATAAGGGAAACCATTTCAATATAATAAAACCTCGTTATATATTGAAATGAGGGTTATTTCAAAATTGTAGTTTTGAAATAACCACATCTGGCTCTGTTATATCGATATGCAGCACGTATTGATATAACAAATGACGTTCCTCCCAGGGTGCATGGCACCCTGGGAGGAATTCCCACCCCCTCCCAGTACCCTGGCCAGGGAGCCATCAGCATCCTTGCCAGGGTGCTGACAGGAGATGCAGGGGGGCCACAGGGGCAGTGGGTCCCTGAGCTGGCTTCACCCACTCCCCAGGCTTGTGGGCAGTGGAGGGGTGGTGGGCGCAGGAGCCAGCTTCGCCCACTGCTCCCACTTGCAAGCAGCAGGGGGAGTGGCAGGCGTGGAGCTAGCTTCACCCACCATCCCCCTGCTGCTGGAAAGCAGAAGCAGCAGGTGAAGCTGGCTCCATGCCCACTGTGCCCCCTGCTGCCCGCAATTCCCCCTTGCAGGGTCAGCCAGCTGGGGGACCCGTCCCCTGGGCAGCTGTCAGGATGCCCCATGGTCCCTCCCCCACTGCCCCACTAGCAGTGGGGGATGCAGGACAGGGGGATCCCTGCCCTGGGGGCTTTTTCCCCTGCCTGGTTCTCCAGTTGAGAGACAGGCAGGGGATTGGGTGGCAACATTGTCCTGCCAGAGAAGCATGTTGCCACACCTCCCAGGGTGCCCCTTTACAGAATCAAAATAGCAAGTTCTGTGTCCAGACTTGCTATTTCGATTTGGTGGTTTTCCTTAATTCAATTTAAGTTAAATTGAATTAAGGATTTTATTTTGAATTAGCTTATTTCAAAATAGCTTATTCCAAAATAAGTGTTTACATGTGAACATAGCCTATAACTTTTAGGGTATGTCCACACAGGCTTCTTATTGCGAAACAACAGAGGTTGTTTCGAAATAAGAAGCGGCAATGTCCACGTGACGCACTGTTATTTCAAAACCCTTAAACCTCGCATCTAATCGAAATAGCGTTCGGGAACGTTGTTTCGAAGCAACACCATTGTTTCAAAACAACTGTTTCGAAACAACATGTCCGAACGGCCTTGTTTCAAAATAACCATTTCAAAACAACAGCTATTTCAAAAGCAGGCTTTCCCTTAATTCAAATTAACAAACAGTTAATTCGAATTAACTTATTTCAAAATAAGGATTTTATTTCAAAATAACTCATTCTGAAATGGGTTATTTCAAAATAATGATGTATGTGTGGGCATAGCCTTACAGATTATTACTTGATCACTTTGTTTACTACATAGTCTGGCAGAGTGGAAATGTGTCCAGGGTCCCCCACTGCCCACCATTGTTATACTGTCACAAAATCTTCCATTTGCCCTACACACTGATAACTGATAGTTGTGTTATGTAATCTAAAATCAGCCTTTGTATGAGATGACTGGCGGATAGCTAATGTTATGTCAATTTTTAAAAACAGTTCCAGAGATGATCTTGGCAATTACAGGTTGGTAAGCCTATTTCAATACCAGCACACTGACTGAAACTACAGCAAAGAACAGCATTATCAAACACGCAAATGAAAATGATATGTTGTGCAAAGAGTCAAAAATAACAGTTGTAAAGGTAATCACGCATCACAAATCTATTCGATTTCTTTGAGGGTGTCAGCAATGGTGATTCAGCCATTACAGTGTGCTTTGACTTTCAGAAAGCCTTTAACAAAGGCTCAACCAAAGGCTTTTAAGCAAAACAAGCAGTCATGGAATACAAGAAAAGATCATCTCATAGATCAGTAACTGATTAATAGACAGGAAACAAAGAGCAGGATTATGTGGTCTGTTTTCACAATGAAGAGAGGTAAGCTGTGGGGTCCCCTAAGGACATTTTCCAGGACCTGTACAGTTCAATATATTCATAAAAGCTCAGAAAAAGGAGGTGAACAGTGAGCGGATAAAGTTTGCAGGTGATACAAAATTACTTAAGATAGTTAAGGCCAAAGCTGACCATGAAGAGCGACAAAGAGTCCATGTAAAATTAGCTCCACACTGCTTACTACTCTCCAGGCTTCACAAACAAGTGTGGTGTTGGCTGAGTTATGTCTGGCACAAGGTTTTCCCTTCTCATATTGCACACAAGGCATAATTTACTGACTCCAGTTTGGCAGTGCAGCCCTTTGAGAGGTCGGGGAAGTCCGCCTATTTGAGCTCTGGAGGTGTGGCTTGCTGCAGGATAATGGCTGGAAGAAGAGCGCTGCTCCTAGCTTTGCTCTTCCTGCTGCACTTCCCACTCCCTGAAGCCTTCAAGATCCTAACTCTCTCCTTCATTGGTGAGTGCTCAGGTAGCTGAGGGATAGCAAAGCAGAAGAGCCTTGCGTAAGCTTCCAAGCTTTTTAAAGCACTTGCATTTGGCAAATCAGAAGGGACGTCTTGTTCTTGCGTATGAGAATGCGACAGTTGGCAGTGCAGGCATTTAACAGCAAGCTGCAGATGGGTGATTGCTTTCTTCTGAGCTTGAGGAAAGAGAGGCTGATGAGTAGGTAAGAATGGGAAAGAACAAAAGTGATACCTCAAATGAGCCTCACAACAGCTGACCAAAAGAAACATCCTGTCCTACCCCAGGGGAGCTTTCTGCATGCTATGTGCGGAGAGCAATGTTTACAGGCCATTTATTGTGATGTTCTATGTGTTTTTTTAAAATCCATGTGGATTCACAGCATTCAGATCTACACTTGCCCAAGAATGTAAAGGACTGTATTCCTTTGTTAACTTTATTTTTTCAGTATTTCCTCTGAAACATCACAGTTTTATTAGCTGGGAATTTAGCCAAGTGAACTTTCCGCAGATGACTTTCCCTGTCACTAGATTTGTTGCAGAGCTAGACATGTTCTTTCTCTCATACAGTAGGGATGACTATTAACCTATAGCAAATTTTTGTTAAGTCCAGCAGCTTCGGCATCAGTAATTCAGAGTCCATGGAGCTCCAGCGAACATTCCTCTAATCAGCTGGTTAAACTTGTGAGGCAATATCCCTTGACCGTGCTGCAATCCAGCCTTCATAACAGCAAACACTCTCTTTGTTATTTCATGTACTCACTAGAGAAAAAGAATAGAGATGATAAAAACCAAATTAACCCCTTCTCAGTCTTCTTTTCCCCTATCCATAATGACCACAAACTCAGCTCTTCAATGGGAGTTCTGCCTGACTAAGGGCTCAGGAAGGGCCTTCCATTCTGCAGCTCTGAGGGAAGGAAAAAAATGGGAATCAGGGGTCTGTCAATGCAGCATGCTGCCCCTTCTCTAAACCTGTGTCAACACTGAGGAGGTTTTCCAGAGGCCCAGCGAGGGACAGAGGTGAGATGCGTCCCCATTATAAAACATGAGCCAGTGGCTTTCTGAGTGGAGTTAAGGATGTTGTTAGGAGTTTCCACTGCAACTCCACTGAGCTGGAGGGGTAAAGTGTGGGTCAGCCTATGGCAGATCAGTGTTATGTTCACAGCATACCAAGAAATTAGCCAGAAACATGAAATAGTCTGGCTGGAAGATTGCAATATAGCACTACTTTTGTAAGAAGCCAGAACAAGGATGCACAGTAACCAAAATCAGAGTCACACAAAGCAGGTTGCTTGGGACAGAAGGGAGGCACCACTCACCCAGGGGTTAAAGTGAGGGGGGAATGCACTGGAACACCACTCCAGGGCCCACAAATTTTAGGGGCCCCTAAAAATAGAATAACGGGGTGGAATGCAGCGTTCCATTGTGTTCCCCCTTACCAGCAGCTGCAGCCCCTTCCACACCAGAAGACAGACTCATCTGGCCAGCAGGGATTTGACTCAGCTAAGCCAGGCTGGGAGTTTTTAAATCTCCCACCCTGAGCATTCTCAGAGCATGCTCAGAGCGGGAGCAGTAGCCTCTGGCCAGTCAAGTAGCAGAAGCTCCAGTGGCCAAGTAAGGGGGAAAGGGGGCCCCTAGGGGTGGTCTCAGGGACAGACAGTTGGCAGAGAAAGGGCACGAGGGTCTGGGGGGAAGGCTCATAGTGTCATGGAGCCTGTGGGTGGGTCAGAGAAGGAGTAGGATCAGGGCAGTACTGGGGGTGTGTGGGGTCAAGCTAGTGCCCCTTTACGGGAAATACTGGAATGGGGTGGATCTGTTTCCATCACCCAATATCTTCCACTCACTAGCACTCATGCAGAGGCATGAGAAGGACCCTGCTATGGTTCCCCACACATAAGATAAAAGAGGGACCTGGAGGAGGGGCTGGAGTGGCCACCACAGCACAGGAGATGAGGTGGCCTTGGGGGGCATGTAAGACTGCCCAGCTTGGTCTCTTCTTCCAGCCATGAAGGATTTTGGCAGAGGAACTGGGAGAGGAGCAGGAGCACATGCGCCAACCACCAAAGTAGGGGATGAGACAGGTGTTGGTAAAGAAGATGCCAGCTGCCAAGGAAGGGTCAGCGGAAAATATGGCACCAGCCACCAGCCACCGGGGAACAGCAGTAACAATTGCTGGGTTACCCTTTCCCAGCCTGAAGCTAGCTTCCCCATAGCTCCCCACCACTAGTCTCAGGACCTCCTCTTGCTCCCCCTTTGTAGCCCATTCACAGGGAGCTTCCAGTCCTCTGAGGCAGAGACAGACCCCCCTCTGAGGAGGTGGTCCTGAAATCCACAGGGTCGGTAACAGAATTCCCTGTGAACCTCATGGCTTTGGAGGCCCAGGTTTCAAGAACTATGTACCTTTTCCCTTCTGTTTCCACACCATTTAACCCTGCTTCCACTGCATGTAGAGGCAAAATGGCGGTCCATGATACAGGATCAAGCCCCCAGAGTTTAGACCCTGATGCTGTGAAGCAGTGCCAAGCCATCTTAGCTCCCACTTGAGTCAAGCAGTACCTTGACGTAGCTCCCAGGACACCAGCTAAGATTCTGGCTTCACATTTTATCATGTGGCTGTATTGCCCTGGCACTGTGGAAGCCTGATGTGGCTAGGTATTTGGGCACTGCTGCCAGACAAATAACAACTCAGTGGGCCCTGTAGAAAACAAGCAACTAGATATTTGCAGTATCAGTGTTTTACTTGGACAGAGTACTTACAGGGTTATCATTTTATTTCTGATGAATGTGTGTAAAAGTAAAACTTAAAAAAGGGAAGAACTACCTTTTACTTAAAAATATTGGAGTCTATTGGGCCAGTTGTCTCAAATGGACTTATCACAGAGAACACATTTAGTTCAGTTCAGCTTGTTTACATGGCTAAACTACAAATATGTCCATTTACTGCTGCTGTTTCTGAAGCCAAACTTTGCATTTGTCAGCATTATCTACACATTAAAAAGAAAATTGCATAGTCTGCCATCATTTTCTTTTTTTTTAACCTATAGGAGGAAGCCATTATTTGATGATGGATGAAATCTCACACATCCTTCATAGTAGAGGTCATGAAGTCAGGATGTTATTACAGACAGGCATTCTGATGATCCCAGGTAAAAACACCTTTCCCAGAAAAGCTTATTACTAAATTGATGTAAATATTACATTATGGCGAGTCAAAGCGTAACTAGTATAGCAGGTACACACTGGGGTCTTTGATCATTCTTCTAGTTAGGGCCTATTATATTTAATGTCCTTAAACTTTTCCATTAGAAATCCATTTGTGATTTCTCAAAACTTTTCCAAAGATTTTCCTTCAAGTTACAGCTTCCTTCAAAACTTTTCCTTCAAGTTACAGCTGGGGCGGTCCAGGCTGGATATTAGGAAAAACTTCCTTACTAGGCGAGTGGTGAAGCATTGGAATAAGTTGCCTAGGGAGGTGGTGGAATCTCCATCTCTGGAGGTCAAGTCCCAGCTGGACAAAACACTGACTGGGATGATCTAATGGGAGTGGTCCTGCTTTTTTTGGCAGGGGGTTGGACTAGATGACCTTGTGGGGTCCCTTCCAACCCTATGATTCTATGATTCAACTCATGATATGAAAGTTTCCTGCTTTCTCAGAAGACTGTTTCTTGAAACTGTGATAATAATGCCCTAGCCATTAAAAAAAATTATTTAAAATATGCTTGCAGAATTTTTTGTTTTCTGACAGCTGTAACTGTGACATTACTTAGTGTAGAGAGAAGAATTAGGCAGGGCAATAGTCCTCACTGAGGAAAACCTTGTAGCCCTCTGAAGTCCTTTGGGTTTTCTTAGGGTGGTCAGATGTCCAAAATTTGTAGGGACAGTCCCAATATTTGGGTTTTTTTTTTCATATATAGGTGTCTATGATCTCCCACCCCCATCCCAATTTTTCACTCTTGCTAGCTGGTCACCCTAGTTTTATTAGGGTTTTAAGATCATCACTGGAGATCCAGGACACTGGCGCTGGGGTTCAGGGCATGTGCCCCGGCGTGCCCAGCGCCAGCAACGCCCCTGATTGTCCCATCAAATATGGATCAGCAGTGGGGGCTCCTTTCCTTTGGGGGGGGGACATCAAGCATCAGCTGTCCAAGAAACTCTTGCTGCCAGCCTGCCCTTCTCCAGGAACTGGGGATGGGAAGTCTGCTCTCCTCCTGCTCTGCCACCAGTTGTGCTATGTAAGCTCTTGCCTCCACTTCTGACATCTTCCACAGGCGTGATGGAGCATGGCTGACTGATCCCACAGTCCCGCATTAATCTGATGTTGCCAAGTGTTGCACCATGGCATTTAGCAAACCCTGGGATCCAGATTAATTTTAGGGAAGCCATGGGTTATGGGGCCATATCGGTGCCTGTTCCACTGTGGAGGAAGCAATTATCAGATTTACCAATTTGGGTAAATTCTATAAGGGTGGGCTCCTAGAGTTTTCTCCTCCTCCTGCAGGATTTCCTGTGAGACTGGATGATTTCCCATCTTTATGAACCCAAGTGGTGAGGAAATAAATTACATATTAATTTCTCATTAGGATTCATTTAAAAAATATGAATCTTATTTGCCAAAAAGCTGTACAAGAAATATTACGGTTGTATTAAAGGTAGGTATGCCTAAGGACCATGTCTGTTTTTAAATTATATGTATTTTTAGGGCTAAAAAATGAACGGCCCAAAACCTACCAAATTACAACTTGGTCTGCTAGCCAGGACTATATCCATAATTACAAGAAGTGGTTTGCTGACACAATGGAAGAACTTCTGAAGAGCAGGTATTACTTTATCGCTATTATGAACAGTTTCTTAAGGAGTTTAAATTGTTTTGGAAAAGTTCTTGATAGCTTAAAAATATCCTCTTCTTGTGTATTAGAGTTGGGATAATGAAGAGGGATTTTAAAAAGATAGTTTTTGAATGACTGTGTGCCAGCTCGCTCTCTCTCTCACACACACCCCACCCAGTTCAGTACAGTTTTTATGCCTGGATACACCTGATACCAGATAAAATAACACTGAATTAGGTAATTTGTTAGGACCAAAGCTTCAGTTCAAAATTAGACCTACATCATGCACTGTTTGCGTTGAATAAATTAACACAAAAGTTGCCATGGATTGATGCTCAGGATGATCACTGCAGTTCTGAATTTATGGGCGAGACTCAAATGTGTGACTGAAAACCAAACAAGGAACAAAACAAAGAAACAAGAGGAAGCATGAAATGATGTGGAATTAACTACTTCAGTTCGTATGAAATTTTCTACCTTTTGCTTCCAGGTTCAGTAGTACTGCTTGCTGTGTTTCTGGTTACAAGAATTCAAAGGTCCAGCTCAAAGCCTGAGAACCTCTTAAGTTCTCTACGTTAATGCTCAACAGAGCACTTATTAAACTGGGAGAATTCATATCTGTCACATGGCTTTATGATGTCCCAAAAACACACCTACTCATATGTGCAGGGCCATAGGCCACCAGCCTTTGGAGAGGCTGTCACTGACTAAACCTTCCCTCCTGCCGAAGGCCCCACCCCTGCTCTGCCTTTAGCCTCCACATAGCGGGAGGTGTCAGCCTGACCTGCCCTCAGTACTGCAGGGAATGCAGCATGGGACCTGGTATGGATGGGGCATGGGCTGTGCCCTGGAAAGCAAATGGCGCCTGCTCTCCTCACTTGATGGCATGGAGTCCAGCCAGCATGGGGGGCCGTGCAGGCCTTACTCTTACTCAGTTCCCTATCCCACCCATTGCTTGTGCTCTGAGTGGAGATATGGACTTTTGAAGAGGGAATCAGGTGGAAGTGAGGTCCACCAGGACACCCGCAGCATCATGGCTCCATGCCACTAATCAGAGAAGATGGGCACCCTTTGATTTCTGGGCTTGCTGCCTGGGCACCGCCCATGCCATGCACCACACTGCATTCCCTACGACACTGTAGGCTGGGAGCTGCAGCGCTGGAGCTGTCCAAGGCTGAGTCTGCCACACATAGAGCAGCTGCTGGGAGTGAGCTGGGCCAACTCCTCCCAGGGCAGTATGTGGTGAGCAATGGGTGGAGGCAAACAAGTGAGTAAGGTTGAGAGGCAGAGGAGCTTCCAAAGACAGCTGGTTGGGAAGGGTTATACACACCATCTATGTTTAAGACAGATGCCCCCTGATCAGGGTGAGCAGAAGTCCTGATTTTATAGGAACATTCCTGATCGGCAAGGCTTTGTCTTAAATAGGTGCATACTGCCCCTCACTCCCTGACCTTATTTTTCACAGTTGCTATTTAGTTAGCTTACTTCTCAAAGGGGAAAAGTCAGGACCAGGAGCCCTGAGTCATGGATCAAGGCCCAGTGCTAGTCAAATCACTCACTGCAAATGATACTCATGACAGATTGTGATTTTTTTCATTGAATAATTCATAAGCAATTTCTTCCATTGTCCAATCAGCTCTGTGTTTCCTGAACTTTACATAAGTTGACAAAGCAGAAGGTTACGCCCAGCTCTCTTCTGTAGATGTTAAGTTACTCTGCATTTTTACTAGCCCTCATTTCAGAAATGCACTATCAAATCCTCTTCATGTTCTTTCATTGACTGCAGTGGAGTTTCATCCTTTGACAAGAGCAGATAATTTGGCTCTTGAATGTAGCTGACAGATATCACCATGCACTGTTTGTTCAATCCTGCACTGGGGAGGAGGAAAGAAAACAGCAGCCACTGAGACTCAGCAGTGTGACCTGGCCCTCTCTGAATCCTGGCTCAGCAGCTCTGCCATTGCCATGCCCAGTTCCAACACAGCTGAGTTGGGTTACATGATGAAGGCACCTGGGTAGGGCTACCAGAGCCTGGAAAGGAGGACAGAGAAGTAAGAAAAGGAGGACATTGAAGGACACATGGAGAAAATGTAGTATTAATGTAATATTCTTCTGGTTTTAGGGGCCCTGGAACGCTTTCCCCTAAAAATAAGGTATTCTGTGGCATTCCAGCATACTTTAACCCCTATAAGTAAAAAGCCAGACAAAATCATGTATTTTAAAATGCCTGCCAGATGTGGGACATGAAGGTAAAAAGGAAGACATGTCCTCTTTTGGCCTGACATCTGGTAGTCCTACACCTGGGTGAGTGTGATGCAGAGTTCTTTGGGTTGTGCCAGCACATGAATACAGATTCAGTTTTTGACTTAGAGCCTGCAGTGACCCTCTGAGTATATTCTACCAACAACTGACCCCTCGGCAGGTTCAAGTTTCAAAAGTGCAGAGCTTGGTGTGGGACAGCAATAGTGATTTGCCACAGTGTCATCCAGTTTAATTAGAAGCACAAGCCAACCAAAATGAGAAGAGATTCTACTTCTGTTTTTGCACAGTGCTGAGCCCATAGGGACTCAAATTCAGTTAGTGCTTCTACACGCCCCCAGAATGAAAACACCACCACACTGCATGAGACACAGCTGGGAAAGGATGCTTGAGTTAAAAGTTTATGTGGAACAACAGCTATAGATTACTCATCTCTTAAATACCACAACTCTGTTCAAAGTCAACTATTAGAAGCTGTTTCCATTGTATGTGTACGTAATTCCCTTTAGCTGTAATAAGTGTTCTGTGTACATGTCAACTGGAAAATATATGGTTGTGGTTTTCAAAGGAGCTAAGGCTCAGATCCAGATGTTTAGGCACCTAACTTCCATTGACATCAATGGAAATTAGGCACCAAAATGCATTGGAGAACCTGCACCTAAGCTCTGTTGAACTTTTTTGTTACCCTTTACATTTCTTTCCCCTGGTGGCGCAGAGTTTAAGGCCGGAAATGAGGATCAGATTGTCTTGTTTGACCTTCTGTATATCACAGGCCAGCAAACACTACATGGCACCAGTACACTAACCCCCAACAATGTTGTGTTGTATTTAGGGATAGAGAACTGCACAGGAACTCTGGGTTTTATTTTTGGCTTTCCTTTGTTCTGCTGAGGCAGTTCCTCTTCCTGTGCCTACATTTCACCATTTGTAAAAGGGGGATAATGCAATTTATTTCCTTGGTCAAGAAAATCTACCGATAAAAAATAATATCTAAGAGCAAGATATTATCATCGTACATTTAAATTCACATGGCAGATATTTATCAAAGAAAGTAAAGTGTACAGGCATGGGCACTCTTAGCCATCAGGTGAAAATATCATTCTATGTGGAAATTAAGGTAGGCTTAAAATAGAGTACTTAATTAAATGACCTTATTTTTTCACAGAGGGAAGCTCAGCCATTTCTTTGATTTAATGAACCACTTGGCTGCCCAGTGCCGTGTCATACTAAATGAATCAGAAACCCTGAACTCCTTGAAGGATGAAAAGTTTGACATAGCAGTGATCGATGCATTTAATCCCTGCTCCTTCTTGGTTTCGGAGAAACTGGGCCTGCCTTTTGTTGCGGTATTTACTGGAACTTTTGTTAATGGTCCACAAGCTGGTCTTCCTAGCCCTCTGTCTTATGTCCCAGTACATAATTCCCGACTATCTGATCAAATGGACTTCTGGGACCGTGTGAAGAACTGTCTAATGTCTCTTATTTCACCTGTAGTAGAAAATCAAGTCCAAGCCAGATTTGAAAATGTCATCAAGGAGTATTTCCCAGCTGGGTCCAGACCTGTTTTATCCGAGCTCTACCTAAAAGCAGAACTATGGATTTATAACACTGACTTCTCCTTTGAATTTGCACGTCCTCTTCTTCCAAACACTGTTTATATTGGAGGTTTGCTAGCCAAACCTGCCAAACCACTATCTCAGGTGAGTAAACTTATATTGGAAGCTGAAGTTAATGGGAGCTGTAGATACATAACACCTTACTAAAGCAGGTTCTCAATTGACTTATGTAGGCCATTCAGAATTTAGGGCGCTCAGAATTAGAGGCTTCTCTGTGATTTAAATCTAAAGGGGCAGCCGTGTTAGTCTAGTTCAGTAAAACAAACAAACAAGGAGTCCCATGTCACTTAAAGACTAAGAAATATATTTAGTTGGATTTTCTCCCACAAAAGCTCATGAAATAAATATAGTTGTTAGTCTTTAATCGCCACAGGACTCCATGTTTGTTTTTCTGTGAGTTAGGTTGTCGTTGTACCCATCTTACAGCTGAATAGTTACCCTACCTTGGAGAAGCATTTAAAAATATAATAAAAGTTTAACAAGTGCTCCAAGATTCTTGGATGGATCAGGCTGTGGGCCTTCTCCTCCCAGACCTGTTGCCCCATTACCCAACCACAGCAGCCAGCTTGGGAATGGGATAGTGCTTGGCCATGCCAGCACCAGGACCACCTGGCAGGCCCTCTAGCCATATAGGGCTGGTTCTTGACATTAAAGGGGCTGAGCCAGCTAGTACTGGTGTGGGTTGGTGTGCTGGGGCCAGAGGCCATGGCACCCCTGCCCTGTCTCCAGGCTGGCTGGTCTTGCCCAGCAGATCTCCCAGGGGCAAGGGAGGCCAGCAAATGGCAGCAACACTTCAGGGGCTAGACTAGCTGGTGCATGGTGTGGCCTCTAGCAGTTGGCCTTCAGGGCCCAGAGCACTGTCAGCCCACCGCGCTGGAGCCCTGGGGGCCTGGCAAACAGGACATGCCAGGCTAGTCCGAGCCACAGGGGCCTGGCCAGTGCTGGGCCAGCCTGAGTGGGGCTGGATTTGGAGGGGTTGTGCAGGGCACACACAGGGTCGGCCTTTAGTCCCATGCCTGGGGCAACAGCCCCTAAAGCCCCTGCCTTAATCTAGGACTGTGGACAAGAAAAACTGTAATTAGAACATAAACTTATGAAACACTATTTAAAGATTGCAACTACTGTATTTGCATGCAACTGAAGCCATTTCAGGACTTAAAGATTTTGTCAGTAAACACGATGGCTTGTTTGTTCAGGAGCTTGAAGACTTCATAGCAAAATCAGGAGAAGATGGTTTTATCATTGTGACATTGGGCTCAATGTTATCCTCAGTCCCACTCTTGGAAGTACTAAAGGAGATGAATACTGCTTTTTCCCACCTTCCCCAAGGCGTGATCTGGAGGTGTCAGCGTTCCAAGTGGCCAAAAGAGCTACAGCTGGCATCTAATGTGAAGCTTGCAGATTGGCTCCCTCAGAATGATCTCTTAGGTAAGGAATGCAGTAGCTGAAATCCAGGGGGGAACCCCGACATTAGGGTTTATCAACATGTGCTTGTGCATTCAGGCAAACTGGAATCCCTGTAAAGATCTCCAGTGGAATATCCACTGGTACAGACTGGCCAATCCTGCATGTTGAGCTAAAGGCAAAAATCTTATTCAATAATTTGTAAGGGGAATGAGTGGCTAATTTTATCATTTCAAAATAAATATATTAGCTGATGTAAACAGAAGTAAATCTATTTTGCTACATATGCTTATTTTTTTTAATTCTTATTTTTTTAATTATTTTGGAGCACAGAGCTATTCAAATAGCTTAGAAATCATATAAATAAGTGGTTAGCTGTAGAATACCTAGTAGACAGTGGTGCATTAGCTGTGGGGCCAAACTACCAAGACTTTAAGTTGGGTTGCATCCGCCCCCCTTTGCCCCCCATTTGACAATGCAACCAGACCAATCAAAGTCCCCATAACACTCCTGGCTCCCTAACCTGTCAACAGTGTCTTCCCCTCCCTAGTGCCTATAACAGAGTTGCTCACTACTTGTGAGTGGGGCCCCACCCTTTTCACACCTACGGACAACTTCTGAACCTAGGCTTGGCAGAGCCATGTGTCCTGTCGTAATCCACCTGAGTGCAGTTTTACTTATGCAGACACAATTTAAATCCTCTGTTCTTCATCCAAAACAAAAGCTCTTCATCTCTCCCCCCATTATGACAGCAGACAGCAAAGAACTCAGTTTCTCAGTGCTGATAGTTCGTATGATTACTTAGACAAGTTAGATGTCTTCAAGTCCCCAGGGCCTGATGATGTGCACCCTAGAATACTTAAGGAGCTGACTCAGAAGATATCTGAGCCATTGGCTATTATTTCTGAAAAAATATGAAAGACTAGAGAGGTCACAGAGGCGGAGCCAGCTCGACCCATAAGCAAATGAGGCCCTGACTCAGGGCGTCATTTGCTTAAGGGCGGCCTCAGTGCTGCGCCAAATGCAGGGCGGGACAGCCCAAAAGCTGGATCCCGCACTCCTGTGCCTCCCTGAACCAGTCACCCTGCCCCTGGGGGCAGACTGGGCTGGCCCATGGGTCGGGGTCGGCTCTATCACCCCACCCCCAGGGAGGAACAGCTGGCCCAAGGGAGGGGCAAGAGAGCAGAACTCAGCCTCTGGGCTCGCCTGCTCCACCCCAGGCCAGCTGTTCCCTGCCCTAGGGGTGGGGCGAGTCGGCACCGATTGGAAGCTGGGTTCCAGCCCCCATCGCTCCCCCACATGGGGTGGGGGTGCAAAATCGAAAGCCAGCTTGGGGCACCAAAGCTGCTTGAGTCAGCCCTGCCCAGAGGCCTGGAAAAGAGCAAATGCAGTGTTCATCTATAAAAAGAAAAATAAGGACAAGCCGGGTTATTTCTCCCCTGGAAAAATGTTCCCCTGCCATGCATCCCTGCCATTGGAAACTGATCCAGCATTGGGGCCTGATCTGGCTCCTGCTGCTGCTGGCAAGTGGCAGGCAGCCCAGGGAGGCCCAATCCGGCCCCAGTCACTGCTGGCCGGCCAGCAGCAAACAGCCCAGGCTTGGATCTGGCTCCTGCTGTTTGCTGCTGGCCAGCAAGCAGTGACTAGAGCCGGTTGGGGCCCACCCACGCCGCCTGCAACTGGCCAGCAGTGGCAGAAGCTGTAGCCAAGCCTGGGGTGTTTCCCGCTGGCTGGCAGGCAGCAGCTGAAGCCAGCTTGGGCCCATCATGGCCACCAACTGCTGGCTGGCAGCATCAGGGAGCGGGATCCAAGCCAGCCACTGGCAGACGACCTGGGCTCAGATTCAGCTCCTGCCACTGGCCAGCCAGTGGCCGGCAGCCCTAGTGGGCCCGATCTGGCCCCATCTGCTGCCAAGGCTGGGCTGGAGATGTTGGAGGGCTGCAGCCCCTCGGGCTCTATGGCAGCAACACCCCTAAAGACGACACAGGCATTTACAGACTAAAAAAACCAAGGAGTTGTGTGGCACTTTAAGACTAACAGATTTATTTTTCGCATGAGCTTTCGTGGGAGAAAAATCCCACTTCGTCAGATGCTTCGAAGATGGGTGAGCATCTGACGAAATGAGATTTTTCTCCCACGAAAGCTCATGCAAAAAATAAATCTGTTAGTCTTAAAGTGCCACACGACTCCTTGGGTTTTTTTTTGCTGGACTAGACTAACACGGCTATCCCTTTGGAAATTTAAAGACTAATCACTTTAACCTCTGTACCCAGAAAACTAATGGAGTAAATTATTAAGGAATCTATTAGAATCATAGAATATCAGGGCTGGAAGGGACGTCATGAGGCCATCTAGTACAACCCCCTGCTAAAAGCAGGACTACTTCCAATAAATCATACCAGCCAGGGATTTATCCAACCAGGTCTTAAAAGTTTCCAAAGATAGAGATTCCACGATTTGCCTAGGCAACCCATTCCACTGCTTCACCACCCTCCTAGTGAGAAAGTTTTTCCTAATATCTAACACAGACCTTCTTAGCTGCAACTTGAAACCATTGCTCCTTGTTCTGCCCTCTGTCACTACAGAGGACAGCCTAGCTCTCTCCTCTTTGGATCATTCCTTCAGGTAGTTGAAGGTAGCTATCAAATGCCCCCTCAGTCTTCTCTTTTGCAGACTAAATAAGTCTAGTTCCTTCAGTCTCTCCTTGTAAGTCATGTGCATCATCCCCCTAATAATTTTAATTGCCCTCCCTTGAACTCTTTCTAATTTGTCCACATCCCCTCTATATTGGGGATCCCAAAATTGGATGCAGTATTCTGGATGTCGCCTAACTAGTGCTGAATAGAGGGGAATAGTCACATTCCTCAGTCTGCTGGCAGCTCACCTACTGATGCAACCCAAAATGCCATTAGCCTTCTTGGCAACAAGGACACACTGGTAACTCATATCCAGCTTCCCATCCACCATAACTTCCAAGTCCTTTTTTACAGAGTTGCTACTTAGCTGAGCAGTGCCTAGCCTTTAGCAATACATGGGATTTTTCCATCCTAAGTGCAGGCCTTTGCATTTGTCCTTGTTACCTTTAGGAGACTTCTTTTGGCCCAATGTGCCAATTTGTCTAGATCCCCCTGAATCCTATCTCTACCCTCCAGTGTATCTACCATTCCCTCCAGGATGGTATCAACCACAAATGTACTAAGCATAGAGTCTATCCCATTATCCAGAACATTAATGAACATGTTGAACAAAATTGGTCCCAGGACCGACCCCAGGGGCACTCCGCTTGTTCCTGGTTGCTAACTAGACATTGAGCCATTGATCCCTACATGCTGAGCCCAATGATCTAACTAGCTTTCTATTTACCTTACGGTCCATTCATCCAAACCATACTTCCTTAACTTGCTGACAAGAATGCTGTGGGAAACTGTATCAAAAGCTTTGCTAAAGTCGAAGTGTATCACATCGACAGCGATGCCTGCATCCAGAGCAGTAACTACGATGGGGCAAGCGGGGCTTTGCTCCAGGCATGCCACAGTGGCTCCACTGAGCCACTCCATTAAAGGGTGCGTTTCCTGCCGATCGCTCTAGGAACCGGCTATTGTAAGGAGCACCCGATTCTTTAGTTACGGCTCTGCCTGCATCCACAAAGCCAGTCATTTCATCATAGACGGCAATCAGGTTGGTCCGGCATGATTTACTCTCGTTGAATCCATGCTGACTGTTCCTGATCACCCTGTTTTTCTCCAAGTATTTGGATTCTTTGAGGACCTGCTCCATGATTTTTCGGGGGATTGAGGCGAGGCTGATTTGTTTGTAGATCCTCGATTTTTGCTTTCTTAAAGATAGGTACTATATGTGCCTTTTTCCAATCATCCAGGGCCTCCCCAGATTGCCACAAGTTTTCAAAGATAATGACCAGTGGCTCTGCACTCACATCAATCAACTTCCTCAGATACAATTCATCCAGCTCCATAGACTTATGCACATCCAACTTCCCTTAGCAGTTCCTAACCTGACCTTCCATCATCAAGGGCCACTCTCCTTCTCCTCATTTTGTGTTGCCCAGTACAGTAGCCTGGGAGCTGACCCCTGCCTTGAAGACTGAGGTAAAAAAAGCATTGAACACTTCAGCCTTTTCCACATCATCCACCATTAGTTTGCCTGCCCCATTCAGTACGGGACCTGCACCATCCCTTATTCTCTTCTTGTTACTGACATCCATGTAGGACCCCTTCCTGTTACCCTTCACATCCCTTGCTAGCTGCAGCTCCAATTGCCCTTTGACCTTCCTGATTTTATCCCTGCAGCCCCGAGCGATATCATTATACTTCTCACTAGTTATTCGTCCAAGCTTCCACTTTTTGTTAGCTTCCCTTTCTGTATTTCAGCTCACCATACAGTTCTTTGCTAAGCCACACTGGGCACCTTCCATATTTCCTATTGTTTCTACACATCGGAATGGTATCTTCCTGTGCCCTTAGCAGGGTTTCTTTAAAATACAGTTGGCTCTCTTGGACTCCTTTCCCCCTCAGATTAGCCTCCCAGGGAATCCTGCCCATCAGTTCCCTGAAGGATGCAAAGTCTGGTTTTCTGAAGTCTGGAGTCTGTGTTCTACGTCTTTCCTTTCTGCCTTTGATCAGGATCCTCAACTCTACCACCTCATGGTCACTGCTGCCCAGATTGCCATTCACTTCTACATCCTCTACCAATTCCTTTGTTTGTGAGCAGCAGGTCAAGGGGAGCAAGACTTCTAATTGGTTCCTCCAGCAAACAACTAGAAGAGAATAACAGGTGATAGTCAGCATGGATTTGTCAAGAACAAATTGTGTCATACCAACCTGATAGCTTTCTATGATTGGGTAACAAGCCTTGTGGATAGAGGGGAAATAGTAGATATGGTATATCTAGACATCAGTAAGGCTTTTGATGTGGTCTTGCAACACCTTCACATTAACAAACTAGGGAAAACGAGAGTCCTGTGGCATCTGATGATGTGGGTTGGAGCCCACAAAAGTTTATGCCCAAAGAAATCTGTTAGTCTACAAGGTGCCACAGGACTCTCATTGTTTTTGCTGTATACAGACTAACACGGCTATCCCTCTGCATAAAACTAGGGAAGTACAACCTGGATGAAGCTATGATGAGATGGGTGCAAACCTGATTGGATAACTGTTCCCAGATAGTAGTTATCAATAATTCACAGTCAAGCTGGAAAGGCATAATGAGTAGGGTATGGCAGAGATCAGTTCTGGGTCTGGGTCTGTTCAATATTTTTATAAATGATTAGATGATGGCATAAAGAGAACGCTTACAAAGTTTGCATATGATACCAAGCTGGGAGCGGTTGCAAGTGCTTTGGAGGATAAGATCACAATTCAAAATGATTTGGACAAACTGGTGAAATGGTTTGAAGTAAATAGAATGAAATTCAATAAGAACAAATGCAAAGTAGTCCACTTAGGAAAGAACAAGCCATTGCACATATACAAAATGGGCAATGACTGCCTCAGAAGAAGAACTGCGGAAAGAGATCTGGGCGTCATAGTGGACCACAAGCTAAATATGAGTCAACAGTGTAACACGGTTGCAAAAAAACAAACACCATTCTGGTATTTATTAACAGGAGTATTATAAGTAATACATGAGAAGTATCTCTTCTGCTCTACTCTGCACTGATTAGGCCTCAACTGAAATATTGTATTCAGTTCTGGGTGCCTCATTTCAGGAAAGATGTGGACAAATTGTAGAAAGTCCAGAGAAGAGCAACAAGAATGATTAGAGGTCTAGAGAACTTGACTCATGAGGAAAGATTGAGAGAACTGGATTTGTTTAGTCAGGCAAAGTGGAGACTGAGAGGGGACTTGATAACAGTTTCCAAGTACTTGAAAGGTTATTATGGGGAGGAGGGAGAAAAATTGTTCTCCTTAACCACCGATGATAGGACGAGAAGCAATGGGCTTAAATTACATCAAGGAAGGTTTAGGTTGGACATTAGGAAAAAATTTCTAACTGTCAAGGTGATTAACCACTGGAACAAGTTGCCTAGGCAGGTTGTGGAATTTCCATCATTGGAAGATTTTAAGAGCAGGTTAGACAAACACTTATCAGGGATGGCTTAAGAGGGTATGTGGTCCTGCCATGAGTGCAGGGGACTGAACTTGATGACCTCTGATACTTCTTTCCAGTTTCTATCATGTATCAAAGGCATTGCCTGCCTTACCTTACCGTCTGCTCAGGATTTTCCTCTCTTTGCACCACCCCTCCCCCAACTCTTTCTATCATTGCATTGGTACTTTCTATCTGCATATTTTTTCCAACAGAACTGGTCACTCTTACAAAATACCAGCTCATCTGAACATTTCTAAGTTCTACTTCAATATCTTTCCTCCAATTTAGTGCCTGGAACAGGATAAATTAAGCATCCATGACAAAGAGCAGCTGTTCTATTAGCTCTTCTTCACTAAATAAAACACATCAGTTCAGCTCTTCTAGACACAGCAGACATTTTGAGGACTTGGGATTCATCGTCGCCTTGGAAATATTCAAACTTACTGTTGTCATTTTTCAATATGATCCTCGCAGAATCCAGATCTGCTTGTATGCCCCCTGCTGTACACTCACTCACCAGGCTGCTGTGTTTGGATCCAAGCTCTAGATCCTGCATGCTTTTAGGCCACTGAAGCTGAGCAGCATCCAGGTGCCTCTCTGGTTTTAGTCTCTCAGGTTAATACCCAGGATGCCACCTCCCTATCTAGTGCAGCTTCTAAGAGGGGGAACCTTCTGATCCATCTGCCTTAGGCCCAGGGACCAGGGCAGGAGCCCTCCTGTCTCTCCAACAGCTTAACCCAGCCCCCCTCCACACAAAACTCCATCCATATGGGCACTCCAGCTTACACAGCTTAACCCATTTGGGAACATGTGATGATGGTTGAAGCAAGGAACTCAGAGGCTTTTTGAAGTAAGTTGTTAAACACATATTCACACATTTTACTCATACCAAAGCACACAGACATACAGATCCAGGCAGAAGTAACAAAACCTGCACACAAAAAACACATTTTCTGTGTCCTCACCTGTCTGAGGCCCTTTTGGGATTTTGGGCAGTCCTTTTAGGGTTCCAAGACAGTCTCACTTCTTTCCATCCTTCTGTCAAATCTTGTCTTCTTGTTCTGAATGGTGAGAGTGTGCACTCCTAAGATTAGCCCTTATCCTAAAATTTTCCTGGTCTCTCTGTCAGATAACCCTCCTGGTCAGTTTCAAAGTCCCAGCAGGTTATCAAGGTGATTCATCAGGTGATCCATTTTTTGGTTACCTCCCAACTCAAGTCCAGACTGGAAAAATTATTTTAAAACTACTTTACTGCCTCTCAGCTACTCCCTATAAGCCAACTTGCTGTATTGCTAAGGTAGACCTATTCAAATGTTAAGGAGCTTGGGTGTTCCTGTAACAGCTATCTATCTTGCCAAGTTCCAGGGGGACAGCCGTGTTAGTCTAGTTCAACAAAAGAAGCAGGGAGTCCTGTGGCACTTAAAGATCAACTGATTTATTTATTGCATGAGCTTTCGTGGGAGAAAATCCCATCTGTCTCTTACAGTCTGTTAGCAAATGGCTGATTCAATAGACACTGAGGTGTGATGATATAAAGGTCATAAAATCATATTAAAATTCATAAGTTTTACAGAGACAGATTGCCCAAACTGTCACGATTATCTGTAATAGTTCCTTTATCTGTCCCCCACCACTTTTTTACTGCCTCGTCTGTTTAGACTAGCAGTTCTTCAAGGCAGGGTATTGTCTTATACTGTATTTGTACAATTCCTAGCACAAGGCCCCGCTCTTGACTGGAGCCTCTAACCACTATTGTACTACAAGTAATAAATAATACAGTTTTAAAGCTACACATTTGATATATCTATGACTAGAAACCAAAAGATTTATTACTCTTAAAACTTGTACAAATGTTGTGAACTTTCATAAGCTGCCATAACAAGTTTTGTTGGTTTGGACCAGGACATCCTATGGCTCGTCTGCTCGTTACCCATGGGGGGCTGAACAGTCTGATGCAAGCTATCTATCATGGGGTCCCTGTTGTGGGGATATCCATTTTTGGAGACCAACATGACAACATGGTCCGAGTAGAAGCCAAAAAAATGGGCCTTGCTCTCCAAATAGACCAGCTTACGGCTGACAAATTCACTCACACAATGAAGCAAGTTATAGAAGACAAAAGGTATGGTCCTGTCAGTAGCTGAGCCTTAATCCTGCTCCTTCTGAAGTCGGTGGTATGAGATCTACATTGGCATAGTGCAGACCCACACTTCTCCACTTTTGCTAACATAACCAGCAACGGTAGTGTAGAAGCGTGCAGGTACTTTTGTCACCATGTGGTGTACCCCTACAGGCAGTTGTTAAAGTAGAGTGAAACGGGATGGGGGAGATCTCACTTTCCAGTCAAGGAGCAGGGAGAGTTGTGAAGAAGTACTGCTTCCTCGAAACGAAGAGAAGAGGTGGGAAAATTCTGCTCTCCCAACTCCCTTGTACTTCAAAGCCTAACTACAGCTTTCAACATTGCAATCACTCATGGTGCTTCAGGAAGAGAAAATCATGGATTTGGATTTTCCTGATGTATTTAAAGCCTGAGAGTTTTACCAATGATTTCAATGGGAACAGGATAAAGTCCACAAAAGGGTCTTTTATAGGCCATTCTTGCTCCCACTCAAGTCAATAGCAAAAATATGGGTCAGATCTATGTATGAATTTAAATGTGTGAAGTCCTGCGTGCCCAAAACTTCTAGTTGACTTCAATGGGAAGCTGCGAAGTATCACTACCTCACAGGATTGGGCCCATAGCATAGATTGGTAACCACTAAAGTTATTATGTGTCACATATTTTTTCCTGGGACAACAATTTAGATGTCCAACATCTGGGCCCAAGTTTCAGGTCTTTTTGTTTTCTTTTTATTACTTGTGTTGATTATGAATACACTCTTTCAAAATGGGATCATTCAAGGATCGGGTTAATGTACAAGTGTTGAAAGCAAATATTGTGGGAAATGAGGCCAGTGGGTTATAAGATGATGAATCTTTACATTGGTTCCAAAGGGGTAACCTTGTCAGTCTAGTTCAGCAAAACAATCAAAGAGTTCTGTGGCACTTTTAAAGACTAAAAAATTTATTTATTGCATGGGCTTTCAAGGGAGAAAACTCCCTCTTCATCAGACATTTTCCCATCTTCAAGTATCTGATGAAGAGGGATTTTCTCCCACAAAAGCTCTTGCAATAAATCAATTTGTTAGTCTTTAAAAATGCCACAGGACTCCTTGTAACATTTTAGTATAGACCTAGCTTTACAGATGCAAAGAGAAACTACAAAACACAGCCCAGAGTCAGACAGAACTGTGCAGACTCAGGCAAACATGACCCCCTTGAAACAGCAGCTCCATGAGCTGTAAATTGCCCCAGTCATCTGAGCTTTGATTGTTACCAATCCAAAAACAGCCTGAGCAAAAGTGCAGTGATGAGACAGTGAAGGCCTCATAAAGGCTGTGGCTAGCGCCCCAGGTTGCTTTAATTTAGCCCCACCACGGAGCAGTAGGCTAGAATTTCATTCAACTGTGCTCTAAACTACTGATCATTTAATCACCACCACTCTCTGCATTTTATCTCTTCACACAGGTATAAATCTGCAGTGATGAATCTGAGAACAATTCATCACTCCCACCCGCTTCCTCCAGATCAACGCCTGGCACGATGGATAGAACATGTCCTCAAGGCAAGGGGAGGCGCCCACCTCCAGCCTTATGCCTTTCAACAGCCCTGGTATCAGCAACACTCACTGGACGTTCTGTTGTTCCTGGCTGGATCTGTTCTGGGCCTCAGCTACTTCTGCATTAAGCTTATAAAAGCTGCAGCCTTTAAGTACCACAGCTTAGGGAAACAGAAACAAACATAATTTTAAATTTTATTAAAAATGATAAGCGGCTACCAGTAGACAACTGCTCATTTCTTGAAGGAAACTAAATGAAATGATGCATTTCCTGGCTAGATCAAGCTCTCTGTATGACCTGACTGTAATGGAATAATGTAATAAACATTGGATGAGAAAATAAAGTAGCTGAAAGTGTTTTAGTTTTAAACTCACACTATTATAATTTATCAAACCAAACAAGGAGTCCTGTGGCACTTTTAAAGACTAATGAATTTATTTATCACAGGAACTTTCGTGGGAGCCCTATGAACTAAGAATGGGAGACCCTGCGCCCTAGAATGTGAATTGTGTAAGGATACATGCCTTTCCCCTAGACTCCTATAGATTGGGAAAGGGTGAGGGTGCCTTAACAGGGCTATGCCTTGAGCCATATGGTTTGGGGTAAAGTGGAGTGCCCTAATTTGCAGGTAATGAAAGAGAGATTGGACTATAAAAGGGAGAGGCAAAAACATTGCAGGTGCTCTCTCTGCCTCTTCATCTTTCTCATTTCACCAAAGATGGGAGAAGAAATAACCACTGGACTTTGGGAGCAGACCCTGGCCTGAGCGTTTGGTCATCAGTGTTACTGGAAACGTGGTAAGGAATGTTATCTTACAACAAATCTAGTTAAGTTTAAAAAGGGTTTCATCTTTATTTTTCTTGTAACCATTTCTGACTTTAATGCCTTACTAGTTACACTCATTTTCTTTGTAAACTTGTTTTATTCTTTAACTAAAACTAATCCAGTGTTGTAAATTGTTTGGGTAACCTCATTTAAAGTTGTAGACTGCTGTATATTGATACCTTCAGAGGGGCACCAGACCTAATATATCTGAATTGCTTGAGAGAGGGCTGGACAGTGCAGAACATACTTTGGGGGGGCATTGGGGCTGGGAATATATGTTGGGTCACCTTGCACAAGCTGCCGGAAGCCAAAGTGTTTGGTTTTTGCTGTCAGGCTGCTGGGGTGATAACTGCTGGATCAGGGCTGTTGCTATGCGCAGACATTCAGAGTGTAGCCTACCTGTTGTTTGGCTGTTTATGAGGAGTCCAGGCTGAGAATTACAGCAGCATAGCACTGTCAGGCACTCCAGGTTGCAGAGCAAATGGTGACACTGGATTGTACCCCAGCATGTCACAGTGTCACAGAAGAAACTGGTCTTTATGAGGATATAAAAGACCAGAAGATGATAATCGAGACAGAAAGTGAGAATGGTCTGGAAGCATTTTGTTTGTCTTGAGAGAGAGAAGATGGACCATTTAATACATTATCCAATTACTGATGATTATGAGCATTTTTGACCTGTTGAAAAAATAGAGCTATTGCTTGTCAAAAGGCAAGGCTTTTCTATTTTGTGCCCAGAGAGCAGATTAAACATTGGAGCAAAATTCTGTATTCACAAAAAGGAATAAATAGAATTGTGTCACAAAGGCCTTTGTTCCAGAAGTCTTTATCCATAGAGGTTATGTGTGGGTCCAGGTGTGGTTAAACATGAGCTGTAGTAGTCATCTACATCAGTGGTTCCCACCCTTTTCTCTGCCGTAGTACACCTTGATACCTTTAATTATTTTGAGGCAAATCACAATATAGTCTCCAAATAAACTCATGAATATTCATGAGCTGATTCAGAACACTGAGTAGTGCTTCAAAAAAGTCTGTGGCACACCTGCTCCAGCCTGAGGGCACACCCATGTGCCACGGCACACTGGTTGGGAACCACTACTCTACATTGAGTGGTAGTAGGTCTCAGGATTCTTTCGTATTACAGTATCTGTTATTGTCCAAGGAAACAAGTAGAGAAGTGTCAAGGTGTAGGACGAGAATGGATGTGATCAACAAGACACAGGGCTAAGTGAGATCCTCAGCATGCAAGCAAAGTGCTGTTAAATATTCCCTCCTTTGGCTTTTAGATGCTGGCCTTGACTTTACTTTGTGCTCCTTTGCACAGCACTTTGTATCTGCACAGTGCAACATTGAACTGTGAGCAACACTGGCAAAACAAGCATGTGCAATACTTAGAACATATACATCTTTCTACATGTAAGGCAGGTCTAGAAGCTGTGCCTAAAAGCTTCTGGGGGGGGGGGCAATTAATCTGCATGGGTGTTGTATTTGCATGAACATAAACAGCATATTAGCATAGTCACTCTATGGATGTAGGGCACTATGGGTAATGGTATTGGGGTTGATCTGATAACAAATCTGTCAATAGCTGTAATACTACTGAAAAGAAACATGAAATACTGTCTTTTGTAATCTGCTACTCCCTTGCTTGTTCAGATTCTGTTTAGGTGGGCTAAAGGATAAAAGCTACCCTTAGCAAAAAGAATATTAAAAGAGGGGTGACCCCAGCGGCGTCGCTGGTACAAGGCACATGCCCTGAACCTCAGCATTGGTGCCCTAGATCTCTAGCCCAATTGGGCTGGCAATCTGGGGCCTGGCCACTTACAGCTGTGGCAGCCCTGTCCCTGGCCAGGAATGTGCAGCCTGGCTGCCTGCAGCAGTGTGGTGGTGCCTGGCCTAGTCCTTGGCCAGGGGGTGGGACCTGTGGGCCAGGGGTGGGGTCTGGGCTCATGTCCTGGGTTCTTTCTCCAGCCAGCAATGCCCCTGGGTGACCCCCTCTTTCCAGCCTGGTAAAGTTAGGCCAGAGATGGGGCTTTAGCATTAGCTCAGTCTAGAGCTATGCCTGAGGCTTTGCCTCACTCTATTGCCCCACTGTCAAAGGATAAATCTGGCCAGGCTTCCTGAGAAAACTTTCTTTTGTTATTTTAATGGAAGAAACTGTCTGCAGCTATATAAGGTTTAAGAGCTGAAACCACTGAGAGAGGAAACCCCTTCTCTGAGCTGAAATCACTGAAGAGGAGCAGCAATGGACTAAGTGACCAGGGGGGTAGTACTGGCAGACAGCAGGCAGGGCCAGTGGATGGTGAGAGTGACCAGTGGTGGACAGCGGGCAGAGCCTGTGGATGGTGAGGGCGGAGCATGAGTGACCCATGGGCAGAACCAGCAGACAGTGGGTGGAGTCAGTGGATGTGAGAGTGGAGCATGAGTGACCAGTGGGTGGAGCTGGCAGACAATGGGCAGAGCCAATGGACGGCAGTAGTGATAGGTGGATGGTGCCAGCAGACAGAGCCGATCATAGGGTTGGAAAGGACCCCACAAGGTCATCTAGTCCAACCCGCTGCCAAAAAAGCAGGACCACTCCTATTAGATTATCTCAGCCAGGGTTTTTTCCAGCTGGGCCTTAAACACCTCCAAAGACAGAGATTCCACCATCTCCTTGGGTAGCTTATTCCAATGCTTCACCACTCGCCTAGTAAGAAAGTTTTTCCTAATAGCCAGTCTGGACCTCCCCAGCTGTAACTGGGTTTGTTGGGAACCTGTTTTGCACTGATTCTCTCAGACCAGTGCTGGCTTTTCTATTAAGTTCACATGTTCTGTTACGCTGTGTGGGCTTATGGTGGGAACCTGTTCTGCACTGCTTTGCCAGCTCAGTGCTGGTTTTTGTTATTGGGCTTTTTACATTCTGTTGTTATTACTATTAAAAGTTCTGTACACTATACTCAGACTCTGTTACCCCTTTGGGGTGCCCAGGGAATAGTGCATGATTTCCCAGAAGACTGGCTGGGGGCTCGAGCTGGTTGATGCTGTATTATTTGGAAACCCCTAGATATAGACCCCGGCACTTGTTCTGCCAGCTTGCCCTGGCAGAAAGGTTACATACAGATGGACAATATTATACTAGCAGTTGACTGTCATTATACCGAATAGGAACTTTCTTACTCAATAATTGCTGTTTTAGTAGAACTGTGAGACACCACGGTAGCATACGCCCTTCCTCTCTGCAGTTTTGGAAGCGTTATAGTGTAGCCTATGCTAGCCATCAGGGCCGGCTCTACTGTTGGGCAAGAGACAGACATGGCTTCAGGTGACAGTTCTTAGGGGCGCCTCCCCCCCCCCCCCCCCAAGATCAGGCTGGCTCCCACTTCTGCCACTCTTTCCTAGCAGCTCAGGCACTGTTAGTTAACCTGCTGCTTAAGTCATGTAGGCAGAGTGCACTTTAAATCCCTCTGCAGACAGACGCTGGAGATTTATGCACGTTGGAAAACTGTTTTTTCAATGCCATGAACGAGATGGCTGGGGGGGGGGGGTGCCAAATCAAACTTTGGCTTGGGGCACCACAACCCCTTAAGCCAGCCCTGCTATCCATGTACGCTTTTCTGGTTTGCTGACAGAGGATTTGTAAAAAAGCTGTGTAGCAACTCAGAATGCAATTAGTAAGAAGTGTTAATATCAACCAGTGAACTATGTACAGTAGAGCAACTGGCCTGCAAACTGAATACCTGAGAAAGTAAACGTTTTCCATTTTCTAATGAAACCATATCAGGCAGGTTAAATATGTGGGCAATGTTACCAGCACATAAATTCTTGGGTTCCCTCCCCACTGCCCAGCTAATGTGCTGGGTGCCGGGCATGCGGGGTCTCTTCCCTGCAGCCAGGCTAGTGTGCCTGGTACCTGGCGTGCAGGTTTCTCTTTCCCTGCTGCCCGACCAGCCTCAGGGAGCTGAGCACACAGCGCTCACTGCCCGGCTCCTGTGGGGGGAAGCTGGGCATGTGGGGGTCCCATCTCCCCCATGGCTGGCTGAGCTGCAAGGCTTCGGCCAGTCTGGGGGGTGGTCTGTTCCACGGTTGGGCTCCAGGAGCCCCAAGCAAGTGGGGGTTTTCTACCCCTGCTACAGGCTCTCGGGGAGAGAGCCAGGCAGGGGAACGGATGGGAACATGGCCCTGCCAGGGAGCCATGTTGCCACATCTCCCATGGTGCCCCTCTCCTGAATCGAACTAGCACTTCCTAGCCTGGATATGCTAGTTCGATTTCAGGTTTTTGGTTTGGACCTATTAAATCAATTGAACGTAAATCAATTTAATGATTGGTATATCGATTTAACTTAAATTGATTTCAGTTAAATCGATTTTATGGGTAGTGTGTGGACATAGCCACAGAATTCTTTAGCTGAAGCACAAAATCTTTTTGCCCATGCCTTTTATGGTTCCTCAGTATGCAACAAGCTTCCTGGCCATGGATAATTTGATTGCCCAAAGACCTTGGTATTTCACATGAAGGGCCACAAACAAGGAGTCTTATCTTCTTGTTCCAGTGAGGTTGGGGTAGAGCTTCAGTCTTCTAGGAACCCCTAAGTTATATCACAGATTTTCAGTAGGAAGCTGTGGATTTGGACCAAATGATGGGAGGCCCACTTTTTTGTAAAGCATGAAAAGAGGAATTCACTCTGGTAAGAGATGTTTGAGTCTGCAGAACCACCTTTGACGCAGTGGAAAATGCAATGTGGTTCTTGGATGGCTAGAATCGTTAATTCCAGGACTGGGATAGCAGACATCATAGAAGCAAGAAGCAGGTTTTGAGATATACGACATGACCATTGTTTAATAATTCAAAATGGTGGATGATTAGGATTTTCAGTACCAGTAACAACAACAACAACTTAAAAAGAATGGCCTGACAACAGGTCAAATCAGTTTGACTGCTCTGAGAAATTTTGGCAACTTGGGAATTTTCAGCTAAAGAGCCAGGGGATACTGTGTGTAAGTTTAATGACAGCTGATGGCTGACACCTGACATCAAGATGGTGCTGGGCCAAAGTCTCATGGCCACACAATCCTGAAGAAAATCCAGAATGGCTGGAATTCCAGGTCCTTGAAGTTTCTAATTTCTTCATACCATAAAAACATAAATGTTTGTTTAAAACCTGTTCTTAAAAGCCTCCTTAAAAATGACAGATTACAAAACCTCCTTCTGGAATTTGTTCCAGTGCTTAGCTACTCTGACAGTTAGCAAGGGGCCTTGTGGCCCTTACAAACTAACAAATTTATCACGTGAGCTTTCATGGGAGAAAATCCCACTTTGTCAGATGCTTTAAGTGAGATTTTCTTCCACGAAAGCTAACATGATAAATAAATTTGTTAGGCTTTAAGTGCCACAGAACTTGGTTGTTTTGCAGAACTAGACTAACACAGTTACCCATTTGGAACATGAGTTAATTAGTTTTTCTTAGTGTCCAGTTAACCCTACCTTGCTGCAATTGTTTCTTGTCCTTTCCTTGAATTAAGAACAGGTATCACACGTGCTTTGTGTAACAACCTGTTGTGTATGTGAAAACTGTTATCACATGCTCCTTCACTCTTTTATTCTAAACAAGTTCAATTTTTTTCTACACAGTTAACCATTTTTGTTATTCTCTTCTAGACTTTCTCCGGTTTGTCCAATCCTTCTTGAAATGCAGTGCCCAGAATTGGACACTGTATATCAGGTGAGACTTTATCAGCATGAAAAAGAGTGGAAGAATTATTCCTCGTGTGTTGCTTATAAAACTCCTGCTGAAACATCCCAGAATGTTTGCTTTTTGTTGTTGCAACTCCTAAACTATTGATTCTTATTTAGCTTGTGATCCGTTATTACAACCAGATCCTTTTTGCAGTACTCCATCCTAGACAGTCATTTTGCATGTGTGCAACTGATACTTATGTCCTGGAGTGGAGTATTTTGTGAATTTGTCTTTATTGAAATTCATTATATTTACTTCAGATCAGCTCTCTACTTTCTCCATATCATTTTGAATTGTAATCTTATGCTCCAAAGTACTTTCAACCCCTCCTGCTTGGTATCATCTGCAAACTTCAGAAGACTTAAAATAACTACACTAAAATACTGCAACTTATCTATGATACATTTACAGGTTTGATGAAGCAAAAAGCACAGAGAAATTTATGGACGTGGGGAATTTCAGCTCAGACCATGTTGGAATAAGGAGGGACTAGAGTGGCATTAGTTTGGGGGGGGGGGGGAGGGAGCGGGACAGGCGTCCCAGGCCTGCACCACTACCCCCCAACCCTGCTTTTGGCAGCAAGCCGAAGGCAGGGGACAGGGGCAGAGCGGAAATTTGGATCTGGCCTCCGGGTCAGGGATGGAGCAAGCATGCAGAGCTTGGCCTCTGCCCCCCCACCCCTGCTGCGGGCCCCAACGGACCACTTAGCCCTAGCCTATACTTGAGGACTTTCAGTGGCAGTTGACCACCAGTTATGTAAGGAAGGTGGCGGTGACTTTGTAAGCCACTGGTACACATCAGGGGAAAGCCGACTACAAATCCCTTGCCATCAGTTTTCCCCTACAACCCCTGGCCTCCAGGACTCCCAGGGCTGATTTCTGGGAGTGGTGCAGAGTTCAGACTCACTGCAAACTGCTCCCAGAATGCCGAACTGATGGTGGCGAATCTGCCACCATCAGTCGAGACACCCTTAGTCCTGGGCCCTGCTGCACTCTAGGGACAGCCCTGGCCCCACTCAACCCCTTAGATCCTTGGTTTGGAGAATGAAGACAGTTATGCAAGCACAGACAAACAGAAACTACTTGCTAGAAATAAATCTCCAATTTCATTTACACGCATGCCCACATGTAAACTGCCATAGGGGACTAGTACTCAAAGAACCTTTGCTTCTTCTGGTCTTATCTCCTGAATCACCATCAGCCACCTGGGTGCAAGAATATTTATCCCCAGGTACCTATTTTCCCTAGGAAAGTATTTCAGCAGCTTTCTGCTCTTATGATTGGCAAAAAGACCTACTAGGATGATGAATTTATGACTTTTTGTTTTGGATACCTTTTGGAGCTGACTGCTATTCACTGATTTCATCTTCCTTTATTTCTTTTACAGAAGCCAGATTTCCCTCAGGCCTTTCTACTGTTTCCATCACTTTTGAACAGACGATTTGAGTTTCTCCCAGTGTCTGTGATGGTGGTGGCCTCGGTCTCGCACTAGTCTAGGATGTAATTGCCCTAGAGGTGGCTCTGGAATGCTCAAAGGGCTAGCTTCACTCCTGAGCTAGAAGAGGTTGATGCTATCATTCTGGTCTATGAAGGCTGTACTCTGTTGCTTATGCCAGTCTTAGCGGGGAAGGAAAGCTAATAATGGATGATACCATGAATGCTGAACAAGCAAGGAGTCTTAGGGCATCGAAAGACTAACAAGTTTATTTACCATATGAGCTTTCATGGGAGAAAGTCCCACTTCGTCAGATGCTTTGAGGATGAGGGGGAACTTACAGAATGGGATCAGGACACACTGGAACAGCAAATCAGAGGAAATGGGTAACATCAGGCCTTCAAAGAAAAACTGCAGAATTGGAATTGATATGCAAATCTGACTGTGTGAAGCAGGATTAAGTCATGACTATGGATTCTCTTCCCACTATAACAGGTGATTTGACCTCACCCTCCTCTTTGTGCCATTTCCCAGTCTTTGAGTCTTAACTGCTCTGATTTGTTGTTATTGTACGACCTGATCCCATGTCTTACACTCCCTTGTATTTTTCATCTCATTCTGCAAGTTCCCCCATCTTCAAAGCACCTGAGAAAGTGGGATTTTCTCCCACAAAAGGTCATGAGATAAATAATTGTTAATCTTTAAGTGACACAGGACTCCGTGCTTCTTTTGCTTTACTAAAACTAACATGGCTGCCCTTTTGGAGCTTGTGAAGAGGAAGGGAGTAACTTGACTCCTGTAGAATCTGTAAATACTGTCTCACATAGGGAGATACTGCATAGCCATAGCAAAGTTACTGCCTTTATGCTGTGCCACTGAGGAGCTTAAGAGAAGTTATTGCAGTGGTGGAACTGGGTGGATGAAACCACAATGCTTCCACATACCTGATCCAGGGAAGAGAAGAAAGCATTACAAAGTTGCATGCCCCTCCTTCAAAAATGAATTAAAAGTAAAGCTGATGGGCAAAACAGCATCTAAATGCTGCCACAGTGGTAGAAGTTCCAGGGGACAATCACAGAAGAGGGCATGACCAACAGAGACTACACTGCAATGCCCCAGGAACTGCAGAGGGGAAGACAGCAGCCTGCTATGCATTAAAATTGTGGGAGATGCTAGGCTGTGAAAAGCAGACGTTCAGATCAAAATCTTTAACATTGCACTTTGGATGGACTCTGAAGGGAGATTCATACAACAGCAGTTTAAACCTGCCCAATGAAAACTGTGCTTCCTCCTGGGGTGTCGCTGGCACTGGGCTTACAGGGCTCAAGCCCCTCGTCCTAGCTCCAGAATCCTGGGTCCACCACGGTGGCAGCATGCCAACAGCGCACCAGCCCCGAGTCTCGATGCCCAAGCCATGGGTCTTTTCCTAGGTCAGGGGCGCTTCTGGCTTCCTCCTGTTTAACCAGTTGGGCTGCAGGAAAACAGAACTAGACAAGCCCACGTATCACTGTCCTTTTTCAGAATACTTTTGTAAACTATTCCAAAAAATGTCCTTCCCCTCTTAAAGGGTGTGATGAGTGCATGCAAATCCTATCAAATTTTAATATCAGTTTGCTATTTTGAAGGAAGTTAAAAGATACGAAGTAAGGTTACACTCTCCAGGAAATTGATTCACAATTAATTGGGGAAAAAAAATCTGTAAAAGATCAGTAACAACATTTCTAAAAGAAGTCTGCATAACACACATACAAGTAGTAATGTAGAAATGAATTTTATTTCATGCAAACATCTTTTCCACCAGATATTCCAACATACAATTAAAAATATATATATGTATCCAGTGCATCAATAATTTAGAACACTACACAGAAAACGACAGCAATTCAGTTTGGCTCAACACAGCATATTATGCACACTTATTCTCGTAGCATTAGACAAAAAACTAGTCTATCTATAAGCAGCACTCCCTTCAGCCTGTTCTTGACACATGTGAAAATGAAATAAGGTCTGCCATTACTCAGGTTATATGATGAGAAATAAATGAATTGCCTGTTCTTCCACTTATTTCTGTAAGAATGAAAGTATTCAAGTAAAACTGAGAAAACTTCTGAGACATCATCCTCCAGCTACATTTCATACGACTATGTCATCTAAGACACGATCATGAAGTAATAAACAAAAGCTGTGAATTGGCATTGCTTACATGTTACAATCACCACTAAAATAGTCAGACACATTAATGTGGTGAGGCAAACACCCTATTATATTTGAAGGTAACAAAGAAAAACTTGCTAGTTTTGCTTTATTGCAAACACAATATTACTGAAGATAATTCAGCATAATTCATGCCAGGAGTTTGTTAATATAGTAGAATGAGGGTCTGGTTCAAGGTGTAAGGTTTCTGTTGGTAATGGTCCATAGTAAGGGGATGAAGAAATGTAGGAGTGTCTCAACTTCAGAGTAGACTAATCTGCTAGAGGCACAAGTAGCATTGCATAGTACTGCTGTGAGGCAGTAGATATCCCTCCAAAATCCATTAGAGAAAGGGGATTTAAAAATCTCAAAATGTTTCAAGCTATTATTTACAAAAACACATTCTGTAAAAATTACAATGATTTTGTTGCTTTATAGAGAAATCAAACACCGAATATGCACATCTTAAACTAGTAAGTCTTTTGTTAAGTTACAACATATTTCTTATAATGAAAGAATCAATGAGAACTTTTCATAAAAATCATTACTTCATAAAATGATCTCTAGTATTTTAAGTGCACATTAGGTCTCAAGTAATTAACAGTGATAGTGAAAGAAGAGAATGGGAAATCTGTACTTGTTCTCATGGAACAGTTACAGTATCTCAGGTTTAATTTAATAAAGTACAAGTTACAACAATTACATGGAATTGGAATAGAAAAAAAAACACACAATTTTACACCGTCAAGGGTACAAATAACCATTAGGGCTATGTTTTGCAATAGCAAGAACATAAATAGTCAAAAGATAGCAGCTTTTCCCCAGTCCTCTTCATATTATAATCAGTTATTTAAATTTACATGTCTACTATTTGATTAAATACAAATGCAGAAGACATTAAGCATTTTTCAGTAGTGTGAATTATAGCAGTATAGCGTTTGTTCCAAAAGGAGCTTTTCCTTAACACTTTAAAGTCGTACCTTAAGGATAATGTCATATCATCCCAATATTTGATACTGGTATTAAAATACAGTAAAAACAATTATGTTCTACAGTTCCTTCCCAAATTGTTAAATGATTCCCTTCATTTGAATGCTACAAGCCAGGCCCCTGTAAGTAAAGTGCACAGAACTCGCTTCAGAATCTACATGCTGTTTTCAAATGCCCGATAATACAGACCTGCAAGTCTATCAAGGACATTAAATTTTACTAGGGGTAAGAGTTTTTCCCTACCCATACTTAAAGAAAAAGAAGAAGAAATAACTCAACACTGCAGGATTATTAGTCCAGTTATGCTGTGAATTCTGATTTTTTAGAAGTGTATTCAAAATTTGCAAGGATTATTTTCAAGTATATTACTGACATGGCAGCATCCAACATGACATATATTCAGCTTTTCACTTTTTCTGGCATATTTCACAACTATAAAAATCAAACAATGTGAAAAACATGATGCAACACAGAAAGTGTACATTACTTGCAATTTAATATCCTGACATTTAAGAGAAAATATGATCTGCATGCTATTTAACATGATTATATAGTGGCAGCATAAATACATGCTAATGTTCAGTCTCCCAAATGACAGTACTGTTTACAAAGCAATTATTTTTTGACTTTCTAATTTTGAATATTACTGGTGTAGGGACATTATAGGTATGTATTTGTGAGGTTTACCAGTAAACTAGACTACTATATGAATAAACAACATGTACTTACTCTCAAAATGGTAACACTGGTAAATCTTCGAGGTTTACATTCACAGGACATCATATAGGATTTTTTTTTAAACACCGTGTAAAGTAATTAGGACAAGAATGTGTATTAAAAATTGAACTGTTGGATTTGAAAGTCAATGGAATTTTTCCCTTAACTTCAGTGGGGTTGGGACCCCATCTAACACTCAAGGAAACTCAGAAAAGGAACACTTTTATACAAAAATTTCCTATTTGTGATGAAACTACTCATAGGCTTTATGAACAGTCTCTAGACCATCAATTGCACCATCATCTGAAGCAGACCACAAAAACTAGTAAATTCCTATCACAGGTAGGGATTCAAATTTCATGTTGGTGTTTGTACATCCATCTCTGGAATCCCATTAACATTAGAATCTCCTGGCCAAATCGTTATGCACCACTTTGAAAATTATCGGTGGGAATTCAGATAGGAACTCCACTTTATTATCCTATTATATGGGTCTGATCAGGCTCCCACTGAAGTCAAAAAATTTTTCTTTTGACTTCAGTGATGGCTAGAGCAGGCCCCATTAGGGCTAGGTTCTACTCACACAGTGACAACTGGACTGGGCTCTTTGTGAGCATCCAGCATTCTTTTGGTGAAGTTTATTCCATCTCCTCTAAGTTAGAATAAATCTCTTTCAATGTGGCTTGCAGTGCATTAATGAAGAGCGTGTGCTTTTGGGGGAATGGAGTGGGAATTCTTTATGGAGTTTGAAAATAAGCTTTCAGGTCAAAAAAATAATTCTCTCTCTCTTTTTTTTTTTTTTTTTAAAATAAAACCCTCAGAGTCTCACTTTTTTGCTAGAAGACAAAGGAGAAGAAGAGAAGAGGAGGATGTGTCTAAAAGCCTGTCTATTTTCTGTAATTAAATCTGATCAAAGGGGAGGGAGAGAGAGAATTTGATGAAGATCCTTTCTCCAAAATATGTGCTATTAGCATTAAATAGGTGCTTTTCTTTAGACACAATAAACAAAGTTTTAAAACAGTCTGAATAAAAATGTCTTTCCTCTCAATTGCTCAGCTTTCAGTCTCTGGTGCTTTTACTAGTTCTCCAAAGGGAAGCAAGCCTTCCAATGCTCACAAGACCCAGATTTCTAAAGTTTAAAGTCACACACAAGCACAGGAACTCCCCAAACGTCAGAATACTTAAAAAAAAAAAAAAAAAATCTCCCAGGACATTTTAAAGAGATAATTCTGTGCTTGTATGCAAGTGAGGTTCTCACTGCATTCAGTAGGATCAGTAGATGTATCTAAAGAATGGATTCAGTTAATCTTCTGTTGTATGTCCATTTATTTAGGTAATTGGGTCTACAGAAGTGGATTAGAATTTCACTATCATTCAAAATAGTTACTCAAATCATTGTACCAAAGCAGATAATCTACAAGTAGCATTATTTTCCAAACTTCTGAATTCCCATTTACTGAAGCAAGTCAGAATCACATTAATAAGAGTGTGTGGAAAATAGGCTATTTCTAAATGGAATATCTCATCCATGGAAGCTTACTTTTTAGTGTAACCACATTTCAACATGCTTTAGGGGTTGTGCATCATTCAAGTATGGGCAAGAAAAATAGTTATGAGATTTCATGCTTCAGCTTTCACCATTATTTTTCAATGAGTGCACATGAGAAAACTCCTAAGTGATTAGAAAATGTCATCTAAAAGCCTAACTGACGGAAAATTTCAGACCAAACAAAATTTTAAGTCAAGCATATTTCCAAAAAATCATTAGCATTCCAGCATTTGTTCAAGTTTACTCACTGGCATTTTTGGTGGCATTTGCACACATAAGCATTTGCAATGAAGAGCTTACTTGTTGCAAAATACAGGCACCTTAAAAACACAGATACCTTATGCCAGGCTGTGTAGTTGAGATGTCAAAAGCATTTACCAATAATGAATCACACTACATAGTTAAATTCTTCAAATGGAAAGCTTCAGGAGTTTTACACTGTGCTAGAAGTTCCTGAAAACTATAAAATTTAAGAACTGATCTCACATTGTAATTTCTCTTACACCTAAAATAACACTAATGTGCCAAGAGTTTCAATTGCTACTATTGTAAAATGTCTTCTTAAACAGTCACCGTACTGCAGAGGATGCATTCTTGTTATTACACACATGCTTGAATGACAGTGATAGCAAAAATATTTATGTTTCTATTTAATCTTAATTACACATGCTAACATCATTTATCTGCATATAATATTGAAACAGAAAAAATTTCCAGTTCTGTGGCCGATGTGTAAGCCTTTCACATTTCATGCCAACATGTTTATACAGGACTGCCATTCAATTCCTTCTACTCATCAAGTGCCTGATCCAAAGGCCAAAGAAGTCAATGGAAGACTTTTCAGTTCAATGGACTTTGGTTCATGCTCAAAAGTTCAGTATAGAAAGAGGTATAGTAACAGTGTGTAATACAGTAGCTGTGAACTGTATTTAGGATGACTGAACTATTATATTTCTGAGAGTATCTTTAAAGAAAAAGATTTCTTTCAAAAAAAAAAAAATCTCCATTGTCCAACCTTAAACGTCAATTCAATTTGAGTCCATTTACATGTATAAAATGTAATCTACATTAAATATTAAATTTTAATTAACTAAACTAAGGTTTTAAAATTATTTTCTTGCCCCCTAACTCTCCAGGACAACAAAAACACACTGTGTAATAATACCTGTTAATACAAGTATACTCTGCCCATCCCAAGTGGGAGAGTTATTATACACATTGCATTTCCAACCATTATTGTTCCTTTATTTTCCATTTTTTAAAGAAAAGAGTCTCTTTTTGGTTCAGAAATGTTACAAATACAGTGTATTACAAATAATGAATAGCAGACTTTGATCTCATTAACTTTCATAAGCTTTGAATAAATTAGACATCATCAAATATTCGGCTTCGTGACATTGACAAATACCTTCCACCAGGCTGATACCTGTAGGACAAACACAAGGAAACCAAATAAAACTCGGAGAAGAAGAAAGTTAAACAACATCAATAAAGCATAGAAGCAAAGTCACATCTAATGTGTACTAAAAAGAAATCAATTCTGCTCATTTACTGCCACGTGATGTATCTAAATTGCAGAATAACTTACATTTACAGTGATTTTCATCCTGAACGATCCCAATGCACTTTATTCACTTATATACAAGAAAAACATTAAAATATGGACAATTAAATTACACTAAAACTGAGTTTCTAGCAATATAACAAATACTTGCATAAGAATTTTATACACAATTGTTAGCTATCTGAAGTTAAATCATTTAAATATCATGGAACCAAGAAAGTAGTTAAACATACGTGAGGAGATCTGAGTTCTAAAACCACCTCTCTCATTATTCCATGAAGAAACCAATGAATATATTTTAGTTAAAATATAAGGAAAACACTTCTAATGATGTCTGAAAATATTTAGGTTTGGATGATCAGGAAAATGTAAAAGCCTACATGATACCCAGTGAAATAGCACCACCCAGCATCCCTTAAAAGGTGACTAGCAGATGGGGGGGGATTATGTCTACCCAAATCAGCTGACAAATACACAAAGGCTAACAACTCATAGTCTTAAGAGCATCACCACTGTATTTTTCCTCTTTGTACTAAATTGCAGGATGTGGCGTAGTCACAAAGGTCAGGGAAGTCATGGGTTCTGTGACTTGTTCACACGGGTTAAAGTAATGCAGAACACACCGGAGCTATGTTCCAGGGCCCCAAAAACAGAATTACGGGGCAGAACGCAGCATGTCAGTGCGTTCCACCTACTACCCCTGCAGCAGTTTTAAAAGCTCCTAGCCTGGGGGAAGCTCCCTGCCGGCCGGGGCATCTTCCCATCAGCAGGGAGCTTCCCCCAAACTGTGAGTTTTTAAAACTTCCACTCTGATCATGTTTAATGCATACTCAGGGGAGGAGCCAGCCCAGCCCATGGTGTGGTTGCTCAACTACTTGCCACTCAGCTCCGGCAGGCAGATAAGGGGGCCCAGGGACAGGCCTGGGCTGGACCTGGAAAAGGAGTGTTGCTCCAAGGCTGCTCCTGCTCTGTAGAAGGCAAGGTGGGCCAGGGCCAGGGCCAAGGCCATGGCGGGGGTGGGGAGTGGTGGCGCAAACTCACTCCCGCCAGTCTGGCCCTGATCGGGGCCCCTGCGCTCCACAGCTGTGTAGGGGCACTGGCTGGGTGAGAGGCCCAGTGTCCACTCTGCATATGGCCCCAGCCCCCCTGCCCCAGGCCCCTAACTCCCCTGCTCCAACCCTTCTCTGCTCCAGCCTCCCACCCATCTCCTGCCCCCACCACACTTTTCAGCCCCCATCTCCTGCCCCCATCCGCGCTTTTCAGCTCTCATCTCCTGCCCCATCCCCTTCACTGCTCCATCTCCTGTCCATGCCCCCCTTCGCCACCTCCTGCTTCCTGCCCTCCCATTCACTGCCCCATCTCCTGCTCCTGTCCCCAGCCACCCCTTCAACACCCCCACTTCCTGCCGCAGTGCCATTCCTCCTCCTCCTCCCTCCCTCCACATCCTGTGCCCTCATCCTACCTTGGCTGGGCCCTGGACAATACAGGAAGGGGGCCCGCCAAATTATACTTTAACCCCTGCTTGTTCGGCTTCAGAGGTCAGTGGATGGAGCTTGACTGCGCTCTCCTCCCCACTCAGGCTTGGAGACATGACCATGCGCACCCCCTCCCACCTCCTTTGGTTAGGAACAAAGGCTGCACTCCCCTGTGACTGAGGGGGCTGTGGACTCTTTCCCTTGTCTTCACTGCTTTGGCCATGGCTTAAGCTATGCGCCTCTCTGTGGCAGTGGGGCTCTGGTTGTCCGTTCCCCCTGCTGGCGTTCTAGCAGCTTCCCTTCCACCCTCCCCAACATTCTGGTTATTTTTAATAAAGTCACACAGACAGGTCATGGCGCTGAGAATTTTTGTTTATTACCCCTGACCACTTGGTTATTTTTAGTAAAAGTCATGGTGACAGAATCTTATACTAGACTGAAGTCCTGAATAGAGACAAAGCAAGGACCTGCCCCTCCAGCACTGTTTGACACATTTTAAGATGCTTTGAACTGTTGCAGTGGAAAGACACAGGACTTAACTCTCCCCTGACACCAGTTCTAATGAAAAGAAAGAATTTAAAGTTTTAAAACAAGTTTGTTACATTCTAATTAATGCTGGTTGCTAGACCCATTTAAAAAAAAAATCACTGAATTTTACAGGTTTAGTAGGTGAACCCCACCCAATAATGCATTATAAAATGTTCTGTGTTCCTCTGACAAGTGTAAGTATTGTGTACTTAAATTAGGAGTAGTTAGTTATTACACAGTAAGCTAATTGCACTTTGAGAACTTTGAAAATTTGGCCCAGCCTTTTCAGCAACAGTTCTGAAAATTTTGGTCACGGGGTTGTACGTAAATTTACTAGTTTACAAGGACTATAGCCTGGTACCCGTCAGGGATGAAAATCCTCACCCTACTGAAGTCAGTAGAGTTTACCGTACACTTCAACTGTGCCAGAATTTCACCTCACGTGTATTTATGCAATGTTGACCCATACAAATTACAAGCGACTGAAGAACAAAAATGAATGTACGTGTATCCACGCATTTTTCACTTCCGCTTGTTGATTTTTTCCAGTCCCCTTTTTTGCTTCATCATCTGTGAATTGTAAATTACTGGCAATGTGGGAAACAATTAGTCTAACATCAGTCAGCCCATGCAATGGCCTTCATTCTTTACAGGATTTCACAGAAGCTGCTTCCTTCACTTTGCCTCTATGCAATACATTTTTCAGCCATGTCAATATACTGATTTTACAGACAGGTAAAAAACATTGACTGAAACAAATAACTGACCCATTAGGCATTTGGGAGGCCACCAGCACTAGGTATCAAATACTGCCCAAGTCCTCTTAACACACAGAAACTGGGAAAGATTCCGAATTCTGTTAATCAACGATACACTTGTGAAACGAATACAGTTCCACAGGTTAAAGAAATAACAAAACAGCAACACTTCATATTGATAAAACTGAAAATTCCTTACCTTCCTGAGTCTGACTCAAGAGGATCATCACTAACGGAGTCTGCATTAAAATCCAAAGGTTCTGCATCCTGGAGAAGTTCTATTCTATCCCTTTCAGTCCTGCCATTTGTCCTAGTATACTTGGACACTGCTGAATATATTTTAAAGAAAATTAATGATATTTACTTATTCTCTAAACATTTTTAAATCCTATGTTTTATACGTAAGCATATTACTTGTACGGCGTGCAAAAAATAAACTTGACTCTAGACTGAGTCAGTATTTGATTAATCCTAGCTGGATGCTCAGATTTCCAGCCAGCACCCATATGGAAACTGCATTCATTCTATCTGTACTTCCACCAAATTTTCAAAAGGGCCAAAACTCTGCCCAATCTATATCCAGTATCACCAAAAAATTCCAAAGCACTTTTCAATTAGACCTATTTTAACATAGGGTTAAAATGGAGCTTCTGCAATTGGAAAAATATATTCCTCTGACACCCTGATTCAAAAATGGTTAAACAATATTGGTTGAAACTATGTTTCTTAAAACAAACACTAAATTATATCCAAACTAAGTATTTGGGCAAAGACCATGCCAAGAAAAAAAAAGTCAAAGTTTCTGAAAATTATGAGTGACTGAAAACAATTATTAAAAGGCAGTCTGTTATGCACTCTTGACGTTAGCAGTTTGTGCTCCTCCTCTTTTAACACTGGAATTCTCGGGGAAAAAAACTAACAACTACATTTCTGTCTCAAGATTTGTCTTTAGTTCCATGTGAGATAACCATCATTGAAGGCAGTTACCTAGGAAAAGTATTTCTCTTTACTCAATATAATTACTTTATTAATTTAATAACACTTTCTGCATAGTGAGTTTCACTGTTTTGATGGTCAGCTGTATTTTCTGTTTCATGTATTAGCATTGCAACATTTGTGTTTTCCTCTGAGCTTATGGACAACATGTAAAACATCCAGTAAAATGTACAAACACAAAAAAGAGAAGTGAAACTCTCCAGTAAGCATAAAACCTATTCTCGACACATTAAAAGTTTGACCAATATTCTACTGTTTCTCGTGAGGGGGTGAGACTAAATAAATAAATTTCAAATGATTAAATATTCAGAAGGTTAACATATTATATAAAAATGTAAAAAAACAACAAGGAGTTGTGTGGCACTTTAAGACTAACAGATTTATTTATGCAAAAAATAAATCTGTTAGTCTTAAAGTGCCACACAACTCCTTGTTGCTTTTTACTGGACTAGACTAACACGGCTATCCCTTTTCAAATTTATAAAAATGTAAACTACACATTTGTTCAGTAGGTTGTATGATAAGTATGTTGAATTAATATTCTGCCAGTCTAACTGCTGTGATCATTTACATTAGAAAGGTTGTCTGGGCAACTAGAACTATTACAGGTTTTAACATCTTGGATTCTGTTAAAAATTTCAAGCACTCCTACCCCTCAGAAGAGTGTTACAATCCACTCTGTTGTCAATCTCAATGCTGAAGACTGCTGCTCAAGTCACTAGAACTACATGTTGAATCAGAGAGCCCAATAACTGAGCTAAGAATTTGTGACTACTCTCAGAATGTACTCCATGGCATGGAAAGAGGAAATGTCAAAGATTGCCAGCCCCTGTGGAAACCTAGTGCCCGTCATGAAGCAAACAGCACGGCTTTGTGCCACAAACAGGGGTAATGCGACATGCAGCAACAATACAAAAAAACAAATTACTGTTACTTACACAATTATGCCAGTGAAGGTTTTGAGAAAGTATAGAAAAGAAAAGTGTATTACTTACATCTGTTTGTGTTGGTCTCTGAGAAACTAGATTCTTTTTGGTCTGTGTGAACATTTCTATTTCTAGTGGAATCTTCTCGGCTGTTACCATATCGCTCTTTCCATTCCTGACCCAAAAAGAGAGACAAAACAAAAACAAAAAATACATCACATCACCTAGAAGAGCATTATTGCTTACTTGGGATATTCACACAAACACGCCAGACTAGAGGAGCCATAACTTTATACAAAGGTGTTAGGAGTACACATCGACGTTGTGTGCTTATGTCTTCCTGAATTGACAAAATTTTAATCAATGTGTGTCCTTTCATTCCAAAATATATTTTTCTAGCAAGTGTTCCCTCCCAGCAGGTTTTTAAAGTTTTTGAAAACCAAGGTCCTCATGGAAAGCTGTAATATGTACCAGCATACAATACACAGAAAATTAGTAAAATACTTTTCTAAAATATTTTCATACCCTCCTTCTATTTTCACCTTCTTCTTGCCTTTGCCGTTTTCTTTTCTCTAGAAAAGGAAAAATGTTTTTAATTTAACTATAGAGCAGTAAAAACCACCAGTGATCATACAACAGTTAAAGAAGCAAGGATTTAAAAAAGGCACTGGAAAAAAATTATCAATACTCCTCAAGAGACTAAATTGACTCAAAACCAATACTTTTTTTTTTTTTCTTTTAGAAGGGACTGATATGAGGAAAAACATTGAAGATTCAAATGAACTACCTAGTTACCTCAGACATTTGAATAAAATTTAATATGAACTTCCTCCATATCTAACAACATGGCACAAATTTGGTTATTAGCAAATGAGGGGCAGGGAGGAAGAACGAATAGTTCAAAAATTATAATGCTGTGCTAGACAGAAGAATCTCAGTCAAAGAGGAAGTGAAACGTCACCTAAAATACAGAAGGGTTTTGATTTTGTTTGACAGTCTAGCAGTTCTAAAAATGAACTAATGGGACATTGACAATATTCAGCTGTGTAAATTTAATAATGGAATGTTTAAGAGTCCTTTTAAAAGAAATTCTCTGCAAAACACATGGTACCATATTTGCTTGCTTAGGGGCAGAGGTACATGAACTTCTTGAAATAAAACTTCATATCATACTTTAGGCCTGATGGATAGTGTCGTCTTAACTTATTCAGAACGAGTAAACATTACTATTGCAGCTTCTGAGGATTTCAGTTTCATACATTTTAATTAACTAGGAATCACTGTGGCCCTGAAATAGTCTTAAAGGGTATCATATATAGAGATTATACTGCCTATTAATGAAATCCACATTTCCAATGTATCGGTTTAGCAGTATTCAGCAACACTACAAAACATTTTAATGAGATGATACAAATAATGCAGTACCTAACTGAAACTGCAGGGAGAATTAAGACAGAAAATTAATCAAAGTTGGAATTTCAGTAAGACACCAGAACTAACATTTCTAATCTTATGAAGAGGGAAAAACACAGCTATTAAGCCTCCAAAACCACTGTTCTTTGAGATGTGTTGCTCATTCCAAGTATGTCTGTGCATTCCAGCTGCCAGAAGGATTTTCCCCCTAGTTGCATCTGTAAGGTCAGCTCTTGAACTCTGTGGATTGCTCCTTCATGGCACCATACAGAGGACCCTGCCAATCCCCCACCTTTTCAGTTCCTTCTTGCTGGCCGGCTCCAAAAAAAGGGATAGGCGGGTGGGCCTCAGAATGGACATGAGTAACATCTTGAAGAACAACAGTTATGAAAGGTTGATAACCATTTTTAATTCTTCAAGTGCTTGCTCTTGTCTTTGAAGAAAGCCATATTAGCAGACTCAGAAGCATGAAGGCTCTGAGGTCTGAGACTTCTGGACAAAATTACAGCCACTAGAAAGGCTATGTTCTAGGGCAGATAGGGAAGTGAGCAGTAGAAATTCAAACAGAGGACCTATCAGTCTCAAAAGTGCATGGCCAAGATCCAACTGGGGAACAGACTGCCATGTTTGAGGGTATAACTTGCATAGACCTGTAAGGAAAAGTCCCACCACAGTGATGTGAAACTAAACAACTAAATTGATTAAATGCTGAAACTGCAACCAGGTGGACCATGACTGACGACACCAACAGTCCCTGCTGTTTAAGACAGTACAAGATGAAATGTATTGACCAAAGCACAGGTGGAGTACCCAGCTGAGGTGACCAGATGGAGAACCTCTTCAGCTTAGCGAGGGAAGTGGCCATGATAGAAGGTTTTCTGCTCCTGAAGGTTTTCCTTTGTGACCTTCAGCCAGACCTTGTGAATGAATGAACACGGAGGAAACACATAGAACAGATGGCCTGATGAAGGGATGAGGAATGCATCTATGACTGATCACAGGCTGTGATTTTGGAAGGAACAGAAACGTATACACTTCCTGTTTCATCTCACCACAATCAAACCTATAAGGCAAATTCCTCATCATTGGAAGACGTCTTTCATCACATCCAGATGCAGAGATCACTCACGGAAAAATCTGAAAAATCTGCTGAGGTGGCTTGCCAACAGGAGGTGGTCCAGGAAGGCAGGATGCCTCGAGGTGAATTAAGTGGGCTATGCAAAAGTCCCACAATTTGAGGAACTTCTAGCAGCAGAGAGGAGCCTGCTACACTTATATCTGTTTGTACAGAACATTGCTGTCCTAATCTCTGCCACGACCAATACACATTTGCCTTCCAGGTGGGCTTTGCATGTTAGATAGGCCAAGTATACTGCCCTCAATTCCCTTACACTGATGTGGTGTGGTAGCTCTGTCAGGGACCTTGAATCCAGAGCCCCACAGTCCATTGCTGAGGCATCAGTGATCAGGAACAGCAATGTGTAAGGTGTGGAGAAAGTGGGTCTGTGCAGAAATCCCTATGGATTGAGCCACAAGTGGAGGATTTCTACCACAGAGGGAGGAAGTGAGATTATCCTGTCCCTGCTGTCGCAGGATGGATAATACACTGAGGCTAGCCAAGCCTGGGGTGGTCTGAGACATAGTCTGACAGGCTGAACAACATATGTGCACACAGTTAAGTAACACAGCAACTTCAGGCCATGGTGGTGGGGTACAATTTTAACTCCTATGATGCAGCATACAGTCCAGAATCAAGATTCCAGAAGAAAAATCACTAGCCTGGCTTGACCTAGTACTGCCACTATGAACTTGATGCTCCAAATGCGAGTAAAAGTTGACCTCTGTACATTGACCAGGAAGCCCCAATGGTGAATGTTGGCCTTACCAATTGTATGTCTGCTTCCATTTGTGACTTGGTGTGACTTTTGACCAACTAATCATCGAGATACAGATAGATTTATACCTCCTGCTTCCTCAGGAATGCAGCAATGACTGCCATATACATGGTAAACACTCAAGAGGCAGCAGAAAAGCCAAAAGGAAGTACCACGAACTGATAATGGGGCTGGTTGACTATGAACCAGTGAAATCTTCTCTGGTTTGGAATGATTGACACAAGAAAGTACAAATCCTTTAAGTTGAGTGCAGCATACCAATCCCCTGGATCCAAGAGAGGAATATTCAGGGCCAAAGAGACTATGCGGAAGCTCAACTTCTTCATTAATCTGTTCAGATTTCATAGGTCCAGAACTGGTCTCAGGCTGCCTTTGGCTTTGGGGATTAGCACCTCTTGCCCCTATCTCCTGATGAAGCTCCTCCACTGCTCCTATCTTTAGGACTGCCTGTATTTCTTAGATTAAAAATTGCTCATGAGAAAGGTCCCTGAAGAGAGACGTGGGGAGTGGGAGGGAGGCATAAAAATGAATTGAAGGAAGTATCCCAGTTTTACCCTGAGTAGCACCTAGCAATTCAAAGTGATCTGGGCCCAAACACAGCAAAGTGGGACAGTGGGTCCAAAATGAACAGAGGTGAAGGATCCAAAGTACTTAACTGTATCCCTCCCTCATGCACACCCACAAAGTTCTGTTTGGAACTGAAAGATTCTCTCATTGATCCAATGCCTTGGCTGGTAGAAGGCTGACACAGTCTCCTTTTAATTCCTGCCCCTCTCGCGTATTCTGTCTGAGTTGGGATTGATAGAACCAAGGCAGAGGAGAGGTTGGAAATGTCTTCCCTGTCGTGCTTGAGTAAGGACTTTAAAGTAGCCTGGGAGTCCTTATGGCTATGCAGTTCTGTCTGCTCAGAGAACAAGGCTGGACCCTAAGAAGGAAAGGTCCTTGATTATTTGCTGCACTTTGTGCATGAGATCTGAGGCTTGCAGCCATGAGCTCTGATGCATCGTTACTGCTGATGACATGGCGTAAGCCACTACATTTAGTGCTGCATGAAGCTAGGCTTTTGCACCTCCCCTGCCTTCCTTTTTTAGGGCAGTGAAATCTACCCTAGAGCCTGATAACACAAACTATGAGAACCTCAACATAGACTCCTCTTCCTCCAAAGAGTTAAATTTGTCTGCTCAAAATTGCCTACTGATTCATGATACAATGTTGGAGTTTCCCCAGAAGAATACACCTATCAAAGAAGTCCAATTTTTTTCCACATCTTTTGCCTCTTGCATGGGGCCTTGCCGACCTTGCCTCTCATGCTCATTGGCTGCTGCAACGAGTGGTCCTGGTTGAGGGTGAGCACACAGATATTCGTGGTCTTTGAATATTCACAGTCCTTGGAGGGTCCAAAATATTTTCTCTTTACTCTCTTTGCAGTAGGGAATCTACCATAGTCATTTTATTGTGTCATGAATGGCAGAGCTATCCTGAATGGGCCCGTCGGGGCTAGAATATCCACCACAGGGTCTGTGTTGTCAGAGACATCCTCCTTCTGGAGTCCCAAATTCTGTGTCAGCCTCCTCAAGAGCCCCTGATGAGCCCTGCTGTCATTGGGAATTGGTGCTGCTGAGGACGCCATTACCACTTCATCTGTGGACAATGAGGATGATGCCAACAGGGACACTCTTGACTTTCTGCTTCCAGAAGGTCCAGCAGTGCTATTTCCACAAAGTCAGTGCCAGTGTTGACAGGATGCTCAGTGCTGGATTCACTGTCATATTTGGTGCTGGCTCCAGCATGTGATAGTAAGTCACCCAACCAAGGAGGGTGACGTCTGCTCCCAGAGGCAATTGATAGCAATTCACCCAATTGGGAACTTTCAGCCTGGTGGAACACCAAGGGGTCTAAAAGGACCACTGAGCTGGCATTTGCCACAGTGGTGATCAGGTAACCAACGCATGGGAAACGGCTGATTAGCCTCAATTCTCTGGTTCTGCCACTCTGACCAGTACCAGCTTATTCTAGAGGAGTGGGACTCCAGTTCAGAGTTGGAGTCTCACCATTTGCTTCATGGGGACCAGGGTGATGCAGTTCCGAACAGTGCCAGTGTGTGGTGTCAAAGAGATGGCAACCATGGCATCATAGCTGGCTTCCCTTTGGATGGCGCCAGATGCTTTTTCGGCAATGGTGGTCTGGCGTTTGAACATACTCATGCCTGGGAAAGGACAGTGGTCCCAAGCTCTCAATTTGCTCCTTGGACACTTCAAAGCCTCTGGCATGGAAGAGAACTGTAGTTCCTCCTCATGGTCTTCCCTCTGAAAGGAGTCCAAAGGCACCAGACTTGATGGACCCTGTTCTTGGGGCTGGAGTCGACTGTACCATGGCTGAGAATATGGCACTGAAGTGGCCCTTACATCCTGTTGTTTGGGCATCAGTGAGTGTCCTTGGTTCATCTTCCTCTGCTTCTTATGGAGTACAGAGGAGTGTGAGAGGTGCTGTGATCACGAGACATTTGTCGGTGCCAGTGACCCATGATGGTGATGGCAGCCCCTAGATCAGTGGTTCTCAATATTTTCTCCGCTGTGGCACACCTTGCTCCCTTTAATTAATTTGAGGCACACCACCATACAGTTTCTAAATGAACTTATGAATATTCACAAGCCAATGAGCCAATCCAGAGCTCCTTGAGTAGTTTTTCAAAAAATTTTGTGGCACAGCTGCTCACACCTGATGAGACACCTGTGTGCCATGGCACACTGATTGGGAAACACTGCTCTAGATGCAGAGTACTTCCTCAGTACTGTCTCTCTCATAGACACCACTGCGCTCCACACCAGAGTTGATGTACAAGGTGTTGGCTTGGCACTGTGTGTGACTGGTGATCAGTCTCCATTAGGATGAACTGCGGTTTCCAGCACCTCTCCTTCTTTGTCCTAGGGCAAAATCCCCTGCAGATCTTAGAGATCCCTCCAATGGACCTTCCCAAGACACTTTAGACAAGTGTTATGGGGATCACCCCCAGGGCACAGGCTTTTTGCAAGCCCAACATAGTCTAAAGAGGGAGGAACGATGCACACCCCACCCCCAGAGAAAGGGAATTGACCGTGATAGGCAGGGTTCTAACTAACTAAAATCAGCTATAAATACAAACTAACTCAAACCATTTGGTTATTTACAAATATCAGTTCAAACAACCACAATGAAAACGCTTATAGAGCAAGAGAAGATTTATGTTCCAGTGACCGTCTTGGGTGGTAAGAAGGAACTGAAGAGGTAGGGAGTCAGCGTGGCCCTATATACAGTGCCATGAAGGCTCCAAAACCAACACTAAGATACCAGTAGGGAAAAGCCTTTCAGTGGCCATGCATGCACGCTTACTTGGAATCAATATGAGCAAGTACTCAAAGAAGAATGAAGTCCTTCCTGAATGAGAGAGAACAGAGGTGTTAATTATTTATTGTGAAATACAATACTTACACACTACATCTTACCAGCAAGCTGGTGGATTAAGTCAGTACTGAGTCCAAAAGAAAACTATTGCCTACTGAATCACTAACACTGGTTCCTGAAGCATCTAATAGTTTCTTTACACTCTCCTTTAGGGACTTCGTATTCAGCTGGTGAGAGGTGACAGATTTAGACCAACATGGCCATTGGTTTATACAGCAATGCTTACAATTTTAGATTTCGGAACAAAGTATGAAAAAACCATAAGAAATGAGTTCTATCACAAAATTTTAGACATTTATTTCACTCATATTACCTCTTCTGATTAACTCTTTTCCTTCATCAATGAAGTCAGAGGTCATCTCACTGTCCCCCATGAATTGCTGGAACCCCAGCAGATTCAAACAACGAGTTCCTAAACTGGTAAAAACAGAGGATAAAAGAAAAAAGTTTTAATAAAGACAAATAATTTGAGACAAACAGAACTATAGCATGTAAAGTTAGCATCCCCCAAATGCAGGGAGAAGTCCTTACTATGCTGGTGACCTACATTTTAAAAAGGACATTATTTATTTCACTGAGTAAGCAAGCTGAAAATTCAGAACATTAAGGGGGTACTTAGACCCAGACTGTGAATGACAGACGTGGATCAGCCCATTAAAGCTTTTTGAATTATATTACATCAGAAATACAGCAGAATGGAAGTCTTTACACAATTTCTTAGCTTTCCCTGCTATTACTACTTCAAAGAACAAACAAAATCCACAAGCTGCAGTGATCTTACAAATACTAAATTACAGGTGTTGCACCAAATCTTTGATGCTACTTTAAAAACAGTAGTCCCCATGTGTAAAGGAAAAGTCAGAAGGATGAGGTACTACAAAGGATCCTATGCAACCTCACTTTTGGCTTCCAGTACAGAAGTCATGTCTAGGCTATCTTTATTCCACAGCGATCCCTGGCTGCTCACAGGGTTGCCAATCGTCCTAAATTTATAGACAGTTACTGCTATCTGTAATTACAAAGACAAATGTCTGTAAAATCTGTCCTTCACGCATGACTACAGAGATTAGACTGCTGCCAAAAGTGGAGCTTGCTGCAGAAAGACTGTTGTCACTGTAGGAGGTGCAGCTAGCATTGTCCCTTTAAGAGCCATTCAAACTACACAAAGCAGCTGCTGCTCACTCTGTAGTGGGCCCACTTTGATTTCAGCTGCCACAAAAAAAGCTGGTAGCTGGGGCAACCTCACAGCAAAGGGAGCCTGGGCACTAAGAGGTAAGTGCTGTCAGTAAAAAGCCTATTGTAAAAAATAAAAGCCTATGATATAACTGGAATAACAGATGTGGTGGGATAGCTTGCGTGACTGGAGCTCTGCCATGGATGGGTATAAATTGTTCAGGAAGGACAGGCAGGGAAGAAGAGGGGGAGAAGTAGTACTATATGTAAAAGAGCTTTATGACTGCTCAGAGCTCCATTATGGAAGTGGAAACAAGCCAGATCAAAGTCTATGGGTTAAGTTTAGAGGAGAGGGCAACAAGGGGGATACCATGGTGGGTGTCTGCTATAGACCACCAGAACAGGAGGTAGATGAGGCAATCTATGGACAACTGGCAGAAGTTTCTAGATCACAGGTGGTGGTCTTCATGGGGGACTTCAATTACCCTGACATCTGTTGGGAGGCCAACATAGCAGTGCACAGGCAATCCAGGAAGTTTTTGGAGAGTGCTGAGGACAACTTCCTGGTACAAATGCTGGAGGAAACAGCTAGGGGCCTTGCACCTCTTGACCTGCTGTTCACAAACAGGTAAGAATAGATTGGGGAAACAGACGTGAATGGCAACCTAGGCAGCAGTGACCATGAGATGGTAGAGTTCGAGATGCTGATTAATGGAAAAAAGGAAAGAAGCCAGAGACCCTGGACTTCAGAAAAGCAGATTTTGGCTCCCTCAGGGAACTGATGGGAAGGGGAAAGGCGTCCAAGAGAGCTGGCTGTATTTTAAAGAAACCCTGCTAAGGGCATAGAAAGATATCATTCCAATGTGCAGAAAGAACAGCAAACGTGGAACGTGCTCAGTGTGACTTAACAAAGAACTCTGCACTGAGCTAAAGCATAAAAAGGAAGCGCACAGGAAGTGGAAGCTTGGACAGACGACTAAGGAGGCATACAAAGATATTGCTTGGGACTGCAGGGATAAAATCAGAAATGCCAAAGGACAATTGAAGTTACGGCTGGCAAGGGAACAGGAAGAGGTACCACGAGTATGTCAATAACATAAAGAGGATCAAGGATGGTGTAGCTCCCTTACTGAATGGTGCAGGTATCCTCGTGGTGGAGGATGAGGAAAAAGCGGAAAAGCTCAATGCTTTTCTTACTTCAGTTTTCACAGGCAGAGCCAGGTCCTAGCCCACTACACTGGGTATGGCAGACTGGAGAGAAGAGAGGCCCTTGGTGATGGAAGGTCAGGTTAGGGACTACTTAAAGACGCTGGATGTGAATAAGTCCATGTGGCCAGATGAACTGCGTCTGAAGGTGCCGAGGGAGCTGGCCAATGAGATAGCAGTACCGCTTGCCACTATCTCTGAAAACTAATGGCGAATGGGGGAAGTGCCAAAGGACTGGAAAAAAGCAAATATAGTGCCTATCTTCAAAAAAGGGAAAAGGAGGATCTGGGGAATTACAGACCTATCAGCCTCACCTCAATCCCTGGAAAAATCATGGAGCAGGTTCTCAAAGAATCCATCCTGAAATGCTTGGGGGAAAATAGAGTGATCAGGAACAGTCAGCATGGATTCACCAAGGGTAAATTGTGCCTGACCAAACTCATTGCCTTCTATGATGAGATGACTGGATTTGTGGATGCAGGAAGAGCCGTTGACGTGATACACCTCAACTTTAGCAAGGCCTTTGATATAGTTTCCCACAGCATTCTTGTTGGCAAGTATGGGTTAGATGTGTGGACTGTACGGTGGAGAGAGAACTGGCTAGATCAATGGTTTCAGCGAGTAGGAATCAATGGCTCCATGTCTAGTTGGCAACCAGTAACGAGTGGTGTGCCCCAGGGGTTGGTCCTGGGGCCAGTTCTGTTCAACATTTTCAGTAGTGATCTGGATGGTGGGATAGACTGCACACTATGTAAGTGTGTGGATGACACCGAGCTGGGGGGAACAGTAGACACGCTGGAGGGCAGGGACAGGATTCAGGGAGACCTAGACAAATCAGAGCAGTGGTCCAATAAAAATCTCCTGAGGTTCAACAAGGACAAGTGCAAAGTCCTGCACTTGGGATGGAAAAACCCCATGCACTGCTACAGGCTAGGGAGTGATCAGCTAAGTAGCAGCACTGTAGAAAAGGACCTGGGGGTCATGGTGGATGGGAAGCTGGATATGAGTCAACAGTGTGCTCTTGCTGCCAAAAAGGCCAATGGCACTGGACTGTATCAGCAGAAGTGTTGCCAGCAGATCAAGGGATTTGATCGTTCCCCTCTATTTGGCACTGGTGAGCCTGCATCCAGAACACTGTGTCCAGTTTTGGGTGCTCCCCACTATAAAAAGGACGTGGAGAAATTAGAAAGAGTCCAGCGCAGGGCAGCAAACATGATCAAAGGGACTGGAGCACAAGACCTATGAAGAGTGACTGAAGGAACTACGCTTATTTCGCCTGCAGAAGAGAAGACTGAGGGGGGATTTGATAACAACCTTCAACTACTTGAAGGGATGCTATGAGGAGGATGGAGCTTGGCTGTTCTCTCTGGTAACAGAGGACAGAACAAGGAGCAATGGTTTTGAGTGGCAGCTTGGGAGGCTGAAGTTGGATATTAGGAAAAACTTTCTTGCAAGGAGAGTGGTGAAGCATTGGAATGGGCTATCTAGGGAAGTGGTGGAATCTCCATCTTTAGAGATATTTAAGGCTCAGTTAGACAAAACCCTGGCTGGGATAATTTAATGAGTGGTTCTGCTTTCTTGGCAGGGGATTGGACTAGATGACCTCATAAGGTCCCTTCTAACCCTATGATCCTATGTCGTAAGCAACCTCAACCTTGGCAGTAACAACTAAAATATAAGACTGGCAACCATGCGCCTAACCCAGCCTCATGGGGCCCCAGACAATCAGATGAGAATGCTGTTCTAACTTTCACTGGGGATGGATCTAACCTTGGAATCAGGAGACCTGAAACTATCTTTGCTTTCTCTCCATGGTGACAACTGTATTTTTTGCTCAGAGCAGAGAATCTGCTTGTTTTTAAGTAGATTTGTAATGGCTTATTTATAGCATTAGACTTTTTATTGCAACTTTATGCACTTTCAGACTGCTGAGCTCTGGTGAATGGTTTTGTAGAGAAACATTCAGCTTTTTATGCACTAGTAAAATAATTTATTCCTACCTAAAAGCTGCAGATTCTAAAATGCTAAACTGACCTAGTTTCATCTTTAATAGTTTGGATTCACATGACGTTGCAGCTGGGGTGAGGAGGAGTGTCTTAGATAGCACTGATTTCAACATGTAAATAAATAAAAAAAAGCAAAGGATTACAGGTCCGTGAATTACTCACCTGAAGTAAGTGGCAATACAGAGAATAACGACCAGCATTGGATAATATATGTAAAACCCATCCGCAATGAAGGATAACACTTTCATGGAGCCCATTATCTGAAGAAAAAAAAACTGATTAGCAGAAAGACCAGACAGTTGCATTCATTCTTTTAGTTTCTGTCTAGAATTTATCACCTTCTCACTCTCAGGGGTCAGTTACCATATAAGAAGTTATCAACTTTCTAAACAGCTGCATAAAATATTTATAACTCATTTATAATGTTCACAAGTGAAAAATGAGTAATTGAGAATTAATAATACCCGTCTCTCTCAACATGTCATACCAAAAGACAGGCAGTCAGCAGGGGACATTTGAACTGTATCCTCCTAATTATAAAAAAAAAAAAAAAAAAAAAAAAAAAAGATCATTTCTGAGGGCTTCAAGCCTTGTGAACTGTCACTCTGCATCTCCCCCATTTTGGCCTTAAATAGTCCAATTTTACTATTGTCTGAGTATGCTGCAAAAAAACCTCCTGTGTGATAAGGTCTCCAGAGAAGCTGAGATGACTGGTTAGCTGAGTTCTTGTGGAACTGATTTTAAAACAGCTGAGATTAAATTGTATTTATTATAGAACTCATTTTAGAGAACTTACAGCCAGGGACAGAAATCTTTATTTAAACCCAAATAAAACCAAACTACAACCAAAAGACTGGTAGAGTTACCATTTCGATGGTAGACTATAATGTTAAACCACCTATATGTTTAACAAAAACCCAATTTAATGTCTTATGTTTGCTACTGCTACATACAAATTTAGAGTCCATGTACCAAAAAAAAATCTCATTTGGAAGTTAAAAGTAGGATTCAGTCATTTAGCTCAAAACTGCTGTTGCTCACTGTACACAAGAATGAAACTGAGTTCAAGTCTCAGTTACCGCTGCCAGTGACAACTAATTTGAGAAGAAATGACAATGAGTATCCTGACCTTGCCCAGTGAATGAGATTAAAGAACAGTTGCTACTATTCCTGGAGAATTCTGCACCACTTTGTGTGCACAGAATTAATGCCTCCAGCAGAATGTTTTTTGCTTCCCTGCAGAAAAATGACTTGTAAAGCAAAGGAAGGCAAAGTGAAACCACAAGAGCCGTCATGTGCTCTCCCCAGCAGTGTAGGCACATTATCAGGAGCCTGGAGTGGTTTGCAGTGAGGGGTGGGGACACCCTGGATGGTATCTCCTGTCTGTGCAGGGCTCAACTGCTAGACCCGACTGGGCTGGGAAAGGACAGGACCGCCTCTTCCCCTGCAAGAAACATCTGGGGCATACCCATCCCCCAAAAGCCTGCCCCAGCTGCAGATAGCTCCATACCCCTTGCTTTTTGCCTCCCATCACTCCTCAATGGTGGGGGGGGGGCTCACTGTATGGGAAGTTGCTCCCCTAGCCACTCAACCCTCATGCATCCAGACCCACACCCCCATACAAAGAACACTCCCATCAAGCTCCTCATACCAGAACTCCCAACTCTACGAGCCTCAACACTTGCATCTTGAACCCCCTAGATCAAGACTCCCTCTATACCAAACCCCCATGCCACTCATGAATCAGACCATCCCCTGCTGAAACCCCCCCACCAACCTACTGAACTCCAACAAGCTGCAGCCAGAGCTATACTGGACCAAAGCCCACTCCCCCAGCACCCAGACCCTGCACTCTCTCCACTGATCCCCCACACCCAGAGGCCCCTGATTTCCCCACATCCTGACCTCCCTTGTTGCACCCCACCAACTTCCATTTGGACTCCTTTGCAGAGTCCCATTCTCACTGTGTTTAGTACCACGCCCAATAAGCCCTGTGCACTGAGATTCGACTGCACCCAGAATCCCCCACCCAGACTGCCCCAAACAGAATGCTCTCACCCCACCTAGGTTCCCCCTGCCCCCAAACCTTTCCATACTTGGATCCTGCTGGACTGAGCCTGCCTGCCCCATACCTGGATCAGGGATACGCCCACTACAGACTCTACCCCTCCTGCTTGCTATTTTGATGGGCATGGAATGGCGGGGTCCAGCACAGCCCTTGCCTTGGGTCAGAATCAGATGCAGCCTCACTGTCATGTCCATGCCCTCAGAGAAACTGAAGGGTGATCTCCCACATTCGTGCAGCCAGTGGCCTGTGCTCTCTACTGCTACAGTACCCATATATGTTTACAAATAAGACATGCAGACTTTTGAACAATTTTAAAATATTGTGCTCAGAGTTTGTAATTTTTTGGAACAGAATTCCTTTAGAATATTCCATCCTGCTTTTATACTATAAGCATCTAATTTCATAATCAATATTTTTCTGACTGTTAACCCATAATGGATCAAAAGAAATCTTCTCTGTACTTACTGAAGTATATGCGGTTGCCTGAGTGTTTTTGTGAGAGATTGATGAATCCATATGAGTCAAACCCAAGAAATTCAGACACAGTGGAGGAGTTAAACGGCAGAATAACCTGTATAAATGTAACAGTTAGCAGCTTTTAAGCGATTTTTCTCTTTAGTAAAATAAAATCTAACAAATAATATCGAAACTAGATACATAAGACAAACTGCTGAATAAGTTGTACCTATTTGATCATCAAGGACTATGCCTGAAACTCTCAATTTAAAATTCATTTATTTAAGTCCTAGAAACAATATACATGTACACTCACAAAATATATCGTGTACTTACATGCCACTGAAAAGGAGACTGTATGCATCAGTCTGATGGTGCGAAGCTAAGTAATAATAATTAAATACACGAATCCTGAAGACAGTTGAGTAAACACAGATACTTAAGAAGAAGATGGTAAGGAAGCAAGCCATCTAGAAACAAAATATTCCTTTTTTTACTATTTCTCTCAAATTTACAATTACATCAAAATAACTTTTGCACTAGAGCAATGAAAGACACGAACTTTTTTTGTTGTTGTTTCTATTGTATCACTGGAATTACAACATAACTGAATGCATAAATCTAGCCTATAAAGGCCTATATACAATGCTGTCAACAAAGTGTACTTAAATAAACAGAGTGAAATCATGTTTTGAAAAATAATGTCAGCTCCACTAAGTTCTGAAAGTATATTTTTAAATAGCTAAACAGAATTTGATGGCTATCCTTCTTTCCTATTTCCACAGTGTAAAAAAAAAAAAAAAAAAATTCATATTATATGCTGTATTCACTGACAAGTTGCAGTTAAACTAGTTTTAACTACAATTAGACAATGGTGATGCACTGAACAAACACAGATGTGGGTGAACAGTAAAATACCAAAAGTAGCTTAAAGCTCTTCCTTTATTTATATGTAATATAATAAAACAGATGCTTTAAAATCCCTGCAATTTTGTCCCCCATACTAGAAATTTTGGGCTCAATTCCTACAAGGTAAGTGTCTCTTTAAGCTACTTAGAGCTCTTAAGACTACAAACCTGTCATTTAGTGAACGGTTATTACAATCAGAGCAAATATCGCATGTGTGAGAACTCAAACAAAATAAATAAATAAATAAATAAAAAAGGCCAGACTACTCAAGACGGTTACAGAATAAAGAGTTCCATATGCCATGCCACCAAACCATGCCTATATAACTAGACAATGTTACTCCAGTTTTATATTCCTGCATGATTGAATTGAGCCAGGCCTACAGAACAGGAGAGATCTCCACAAAACTGGTTTTAGTGGTTGGATAGCCTAGAAAGTGTCTGTGTTTCAGTAGTCAGAGGTTAATTTTTTTATAGTTTACAAGTATAAAGCTTAATAAATGTAGTAGTTTAAAGTAATAGCTTGATAAGTCATCATCATTACTGTAGGAACTAAAATTTACACAACCAGATTGTTAAATAAATATTTCGAACTGACCTCTATGTAAATATAGTTGTATGTTCTTTCTGCCAGTTGTATGAAGACAGCGAACAAGGACAAAACAGGATTAGTGCTGAAAAACGTGCACTCTGACCACACCACAATTACAGAGAATATGGCCAAAACAACAGCAAGAACTCTGTAAAACCATGGCCGAAGGAGACATTCCCAGTACCATTCTGGAAAAAGACCCAATAAACAACAGATTACTAAAATTTATAAAAAATAGGAAGACATCAACATTTTAAAAAAGCATTGCTGAGACATGCTGCCAACTGACATGGATAGCTGAAAAGAATCCTATTTCAAGTGTATGTGCACCAAGAGTGGAATCCATGGGGACAGTAATTCTAAGTCCTTGTCTACACTTGCTACTTTTTTCAGCAGCAATCCAAGGGGGATACACAAACTATGTAAAATAACTTGAACATCTCTCTTCAACTCTCTAACGCTCACAAACTGCCCTGTCTCTACTGTGCTGAGTCAAAGGGAAATGCCCTCTCCAAGGTGTTTAAATTACAGAAGGCAGAATAACCTACACTGGATGAGTTACTGCTAGATAATTTTCCAGATGTGCTGCTTGGTAATGCTGCAACTTGTTTTAGTTCCTGCACCATCCAGGAAAAAGCTTTTGGCATTTCTGCAGTTTTTGTCACTATATAACACTGAAGTATTGTTAATTTTCCTGCAAATTAAGTTTATAATCAGAACTAAAACTGTGGTTTTTGGCAACTAGGGGAGGTGGCTTGCCTAGTCCATCACATGAGCACAGGAAGACATTTATTTGCCTACTACTACAAATGAACTTTATTCACATAGGAGAAAAGATGCCACGTTGTACAGAAAAGCATGAGTTATAGTCATTTAGGTACTCAGCACATACATGACAACACATACCAACAGCTGGTGTGTAGAAATACCGGATAATTTTGTTTTCAGGTTCCTGGAACTGAAAAGTATGAACAAACTGACGAGTTGCACTGGTTTCATTTTTTGCCACATCCTCCAAGTAGAATGCTTGTTCTAAAAGAATTCGCCATTGCACCTGAGTTCGACGGTGTCTCTGAACTGAATATATTACCTATAGTAAACAAACCCCGAAGTTCCAGTTATAGTATGCTTTCTCCAAGAAATGAGAGAAAATGATTAAACTCTACACTGAGTGCTCATAGTATCATATGGGTATGTTTTGAGCTTAATTAAACTGTGCTATGGGTTGAGTTAACACCTCTTTGAAGCTGAATGGGTGTGAATGTTAGAGAGCCATAACAGACAGTAAACAGGCCACACCTAAAACAAGCCTCAGCAAACTAGGATCTAGCCATAAACTAGGACCATGTGGTTACAGGATTCCAAAGGCTGCTGTTGTTAATCAGGTCCGTGTGTGGGTGTGGAAAAGGCAAGCTGGAGAAGCGCAGAGAAGAGACTGAGGCCTGATCTACACTAAAAGTTTAGCTGATGTAAGTCAGCTTGCATTGACCTAATAATGAATGTTCGCTCTTATTTGTCTTCCACCACCATACAGATTTCATTACAACAACACAACACCCAAGCAATGCAAAATCATAGCTGATCATCTTAGTTCATTGAATCATGAGTGTAGACACTATTAGCTGTAAAATAAACAAGGAGTCCTGAAGCACTTTCAAAGACTAACAAATTTATCGCATGAGCTTTCGTGGGTGTAATCCTACTCCACCAGACGCATGAAATGAAGATGTAGCACAGGGGCGGCCAAAATTATGGAACTCAAGAGCCACACAAGTTGATTATTAAACCTTCGAGAGCCGCACTGAGGCACACAGCCATATACTTTTACCTACTGCAAAATTACTAAGTTTAAAATTCATTGCATGCTTTAATTTTATCATAAAAAGAGGACAAATATTGATGCTACTAATGTCAGATTCTAATAATTAATTAAGGTTACCAAGAAAACTAGGCCTATACAGTAAAAACCTTAGCTGTTGCTCGATGTAGAAGACTGCAGGCTAGTGGAGAGTTTTTTTAAAATCCTGACCATGTGGCATTTCTCCCCACCGTCCCAACCCCCTCCTGAATTCCTACGCTGGGGTTGCTTTCCTAAAAGCTTGCTGACTTTTTTTCTGGGAATTTTAAAAGGGATAGCCGTGTTAGTCTAGTCCAGTGAAAAAACAACAAGGAGTTGTGTGGCACTTTAAGACTAACAGATTTATTTTTTGCATGAGCTTTCGTGGGAGAAGATCCCACTTCCTCAGATGCTTCGAAGATGGGTGAACTTACAGAAAGGAATGAAACTAAATGCAAGGGGGTGTAAAACATAGGATCAGGTCATAAAGTAAAAGCAAATCAGAGCAGTTTACAGGCTCAAACCATGGGAAGCCTGAAGTCCCAATTACCCTTTGTAATGGGAAAAGAATCCATAGTCTCGATTCAGTCCTGCTTTCACAGAATTTAGCTTGCATATTAATTCGAATTAATATGCAAGCTAAATTCTGTGAAAATTCTGTTAAAAATAAATCTGTTAGTCTTAAAGTGCCACACAACTACTTGTTGTTTTTTCTGGGAGCCAATTTTTCATTCAAGAGCCACATATGGCTCCTGAGCCGCAGTCTGGCCACGCCTGATATAGCATATCAGATGAATATCTAAGTACAGAGAAGGTAAGTCATTAGGTCTGTTCAGTCATTTTTCAGCAAACCAAGCAAGCTGTTTTGATTCAAACAGTATGAAACAATGAATAAGGTGAGAATGCTAAAAGAGGGGGAAATTACCTTTGGTAATGAGTGAGCCAGTCCAAATCTCTATTCAGACCTAATGTAACGAAGTCAGATTTGTATATGAATTCCAATTCTGCAGTTTCATGTTGGAGTCTTGTTTTAAAGTGTTTCTGTGTTGACCCTAATGGTCCTTCCGCATTTGTCCCACGATGCCCCTGCCTCCACAACAGTTATCTAATCTGGTAATGATTTTGAACTGCACTGCCCGAAGTCACAAAAACCAGAAGTCTGTGTTATTCCCCAGCCAAGAGTCTTTTTTGAAATCCTTTTTCTGATTGACCACCCTGATGATCACATCCCGTAAACACCTGGCCCATGCTACCTCCACACATCCAGAGAACTACCAGATGCACTCCTGGCTGAAGCAGGAAGAAATCATGGAGCACTTCAGCATGTGTGAAGAAATTATGCAAGCATAACTAAGGAACAGATAAAGATATATAGAGATCTGTGTGCAGACTGCACAGGGGATTCTAAACTAGGGTAGAACATTGATGGCTGGGATGTTGCGTGAAAGCGAAGAACTTCAGCAGGCATACCAGAAGGCATGTGAGGCCAACAACTCCTCTCGTGCTGCCCCACAAACCTGCTGCTTCTACAATGAACAGCATACCATACTTTGGGAGATCCCACCAGCATTGTGCCTAACACTGGACACTGTCGACTCTGAAGCAGAGATCCCCAAAGCACACACTGACTCAGAAGAATAGTGGCAGCGATAAGGAGGGGGACTGAAACTACGTGGTGAGTCAGGAGCTGTCAGACTCTACTGGCCTCAAGCAAATCCCAACTGATGAGTGCAGGCAAGTCTGCTGATGAAGGAGAAGGGAGCCCAGGTAAGCACACCCATGTGGGACTTTATCACAACTACTTACAATATGCTAAAAAACTTATAGGGTAAGCTGTTTTCATGCCTCTAGAAATTCCTTCTGAATTTTATACACTAACTTATTTTATTTTATATCAGATACAGAACCCACAGATATGATTTTCCCAGCTGAACAACATATTATTAATAATACAAAATAAGAATCTCAGTTTATTTTAGAGCAGATACTAGTTTTTAATTAGTGTGCTACGAGAAGTGATGCCACTACATAAGCTTACTGAGTTACCTGTTTGTGAAGTTTGACCAAACTTTTCTCACTTGGATAGCTGTTTTGCCGGTCATCAAAATCTTCATAGTCATCCATGTTCCTACCCATTCTTTCCTGATATTCAGTAGGACACTGGTAGGAAAAGGAAAATAATTGAAATACTTTATGTATGGAAGCAGAGCACACATTACCAGTAAGCTATACTCTTTTATTAAAGTTTTAAAATAATTCTTTTTGGACAGTTGATGCAACCAAAACATATTTCACTTAACGTAGTCAGTATCTTTCCCCTCTGTCCCTGCAAAATATTTATTTGTAATAGTGGGGTTTGTGTTTCCCATTATGTAAATGATCATGTTCCAAAATTAATTTTAAAAAGACATCTTAAAGAAAAATATACATTATTCAAATTTGTATGAATAAATTCAGAAAAAGATACAGCATATAGAAGCAGAAAGAGTATTCTGCTTTTTCAGTTACCCTTTACCATGCTATTTAAGTGCTAAATATGGAACAAAAATGTACAGCAGCCACCAAAGAATAGCTCAAACTACAGAGAAGACAAGCAGTTACATACATCCTGGTACAATGATGTCATTGCATAGAGAGTCTGACTCTCAAACAAGAAATTATAAATTATAACTCAGATATTAGGTCAGCAAATCTTCAAGTTCAAAAATGCTGTGTGCTTGCTTTCCATATTCCAGAAAAGTCCTAACAGTATAGCCATATGACCAATTTTGTTATTTCACATTTCATATTAACCAAATAAGGATTGCTGTTATCAATTTAGCTTTTAAGAACAACAGCGTTCATAAGATTATTTTTATTATTTAGTGAAATAAAATAAACCACAAGAAAAGAAATTTATTCTTTGAAATGAAACTCTTGAGAGGGCTAAAAAGTCAGGCTTTAGTATGTTCATGAATTTACAAGCAAGAAAGCAAGAATCTCTAAACTGGTATAATTAATTACCTTTTTCAATATCGTATCAACACATTTTCTCAAAGGGTGATTATACTTTATACTCTCATTCACTTTACGGACTTCCTGTTAAAAAAAAAAAAAGCCCACAAACATTAGCTATCATTTCAGTGTACAAAGTGGATAAAAACTGTAGTGGAAATCTCACTTGAAACCACTAGAGGTAATCCCAACCCATATAAGTCTTTAAAAGTTTTAAAATTTCTTACCAATGAACTTTGCTGAGCTTTACTATGCATCCAAGAACATAAATAACTTCTAGCTATTTCTTATAGTTTAGGAAAGTACATCAGAAAAACCTGATTGCATTGAACAGACCTACAAACACTTTCATGTCTGTGTGCACATGCAGAAGAGAAATGGACTGTGTTTTTAAGCAGGCACATTGAAGGGGAAATGCTTTTTAGCTTTAACTTAGAGATGGGAAATAACTTTTATTCTTGTCCGATTTGTTCTGATTTTTGTCAGAGTTCTGTATTGGGCTGTGACTTAATATGAGTGGATAGTAACTCATAAGCATGTAAAATAAGGCAGGATGCTTTACTAGTGGCTTTAAATATTTGTTGTGGTGACTTATGTGGGAAGTACACTTAGAAATGGTGGAAACTGTTTCATCCATGTTTTCTTAAGAGAATCTTCTTGTTTCTATAAAGTATTTATTTGAATACCCTGAAGATCCCTCTGCCTCAGTACTGCCCTCTCATTGTTGCCTCTGGCTGCTACTTTTCAGAGAATGTTTGGCAAGCATCAATAGCAGCAGACTACTTGGAAGAGACTTCCCGCCAGCCAGCCAACTTTTGTCACAGCTATTTCCAGCCCAAAACTCAATGATGTACCAGTTTTGGACAGGTCAAAGATATGGGACAGAATTAGGCATCTTCCTTCATCCTATTGGTAATGCATGAGATAAATATTTTATGAGTTTATTCAAGGATGTGTGTGTTTTCTGTGCTCCTACTGAAAGACTAAAATTATAGTTCTTCTGAGGTATCAGCAACAAGTTTATCTAGAGATGTATAGCTGCAGTCTCTGAGCTGGTGGCAACATGGCTAGAGTCTTCTGGTATTATTGCCATTAAGAATATTGCCAGTGTCAGTGAACTTATCATCATATGAATGACAGATTCCCTATAGACAGATAGCACATTCAATTTCAGAATAAGTTCATAAAATTTTAAACTTTAAAAATCACAACAAGCTTTCAGATATTGGGCACCTTCAGCACCAGTTTTACTTCCTCGAACTAATGATGCTCTGAACATTGTAATTCTTATGGTGTGCAGATATTGTCCCTCAATATCTGTCAGCAATCTCTCCAGCCAGGAGAGCTTTTTAGGCAATAGTCCATGATTAAATATAGCAAATCTGACAACCTTGGATAATGTAATTTTCAATTCATGAGCCTACAAACTTGTCAGTTTATATTACAAATAATCTCTCTTCTGCCATCCCCAGAATAAGGAAACAAAGAGCTTGCTGCCATTTTAATTACACCCCCTTTATATGTAGGAACAGCTACCATATCACACAAATCCCCACAACTGTCAAATGCATAATTTTATGGTCACGGCATGGGTGCTAGAACAAGACAGTAAATACTAGCTGTTGAATCAAATTTTATTAATAGTGGATTTGACTCTATAAATCAATGGCAAACCACAGGAATAAAATAAATAATGCATTTTTTCAGCAGAATATATTTAGAAAACAAACATATCCTCTATTCAGTCTTCAAAAAGGAATATAACAGAACCAAGAAACAGATCCTGCATCTGTCTTCAGACAGAATTTTTTTTTTTAATTAAAGTTTTAAGTAGTGCACAGAAGTATTAACAATATAACCTGTATGAACTTTAACAATGTCTGTATGCTAAATCTTCAAGCATGCACTCCTTATCGATCAGCATTGTTCCAACAGTTCACATTCAGTGTTTGATTTTTTTTTCCTGGCCTACCGTACCAACTTACTACCATGTAGCAACCTGTCAGCTCTTCAGAACAGACACTCTATTTCTGATTTTACATACTGTACCTCGCAAGCAGACTGGGACCTCTAAGCACTTTCATAATTTCACAAGAACAAATTGCTAAACTAGGCTCATGTTACCTAAGATGTTCCACCTTTTGAAGAAATGCAGAATTGAAGATCAATAATTAAACCTTCCCAATTTTATATTTCTTAATGAAAATAAACTCATTCACCTCCATAATATCCTCTAAGCTCTCCTCTGCATCTGCTTTTTCAGTCATCAGTTTGGCAACCTTGAAATAAGTCTTCATAAGAAGGTACCCCCTTTTTGCTCCATTCCAGTGAGAACGGGGAATTTCCACCAGACCATACCCCAACAACAACACAAGAAGGAAAAGACCCCATGTGTTGGCAGCTGCTATCCCAATTGTCTGTAGCTGGTTCCTAAAACAGAAGAGTGACTTCCAGTAATTAATCACATTTTCACATATACAGAAACAAAAATTAGTTTTCTATCTGAAATTTTGCCTGCTCTGAAAGGCAATTCACTACTTGATCACACCCAAAACCGCTGGCATGGTCTGCACTTCCCAAATCTCAAACAGACCAGAGGTTTCTCTTGCTGACTGAATGCCTCAGCGTGAGAGGCAGCTACAGAAAAAGCCTGAGTATCTATAACCAGACTACAGAAGACCCCATCTTTTCTTAAAATGGTATCCCTGAAGAGCTGCTTCTTGTCTATCATTCGGAGACCAAGCTGGGGAGAAAAGGAGAAGATGGCAAAGATATCCTGAAACAGGAGGCCCCAGAAAGAGCCAATGAGAAACCTCTTCCTTTAAGGAGCAATGTGAGTGCAGTTCACCAGGCTGGCATACAGAGTGCTGGCAGGCAGATTACACTTGGAAAAACAATACATAAGAACCATCTCCTCCTTGCCTCAAGTTTGGAGGTCAGAGACATGCAGGGGCAAATCAGAAAACCAGCAGCAAACCTGCTAGAGCAATGCCAGAAGTTTATATTTTGATGTCTGCTATTTTTTATGTATTCAAATATCTTTTTCAATGGTAGCAAGTTCCTTTGTACACAATACATTCCAAGAGGCCAAAAAAAATTTACTGAACTTTTACATTCCAAACTTAACTGTAGATAAAGTCCCAGATTAAAAAAAAAAATTAAATGTGATCCCAGAAATGTTTAAAAGGCGACACCATCACGGATCTTTCTAATGCAATCTTCCTAATAAAATCTGACAAGCAAGAGCTTTACAAAAAACACCATCTGAAAAGCAAGTGCTACAGAGAAAATGTAGTAAATCAGAATAAACTATCCCTGGAGAGCAAGAAAAAAAAACAAACCCAACAGAAATAGTAGTATATTCAGGAAAAGTCTAGAGCAAGATTGGCTTTTGCCTACCTCACAAAATCTGAAGAAATCTACCGTAGGTTAGATTAGCACTGCCTAACTTCTCTATTGCAAGGATATTGTGAGAAATGCAAACGTTTTTAAAAACAAAGACTAATATACAATATTATTACTCTTACCATTGTAAATGGAATTTGGGATTTACAGCCACGTAGATTAAAAATGCTCCAAAAATCAGCAAGTAAGTGCCATAATAGATTGCATTCTCAATCAATGCAGTTTTAATCTTTCCAGTAATGGAGAACCCTCCTGATCTAGCATATGATTGCATGAAAGGCAAGAGTATCCTAGAACCAAAACAAAAATACATTTATGAGGTAAATTTTTTCATCTTACCCTATTAATCAATTTTCCCTTGTTCAGGCAGAGTTCACCTGGCAAAATCTGTTACTTATTACATTTGTGTTCTCTTTAGATACATCTGTTTGACAGTAAACCTTGAAATAACTTGCGAATAGGTTGAGACCTACAGACAACACTAGGGTGAAGAACCACCACTTGAGTTATAAGGTTTGCTCTTCTTACTCATAGTTTCACGTTAATGCACTACTCAATGGAGCTATGAGATGTACATATACCGTTTTTCCTCTAAACTTATTTGTCGCAGCTACAGCAGCTATATGTCGCCTATTATTTAGCTCTACATTCTTTTTATAACCTTCCAATGATGAAATGTAGCATTTGTTTTATCCACACATTTCTTGAAAAAAAGTCAAACAATAGAACATTGTTGAACAGAAACCTTGTAACATTTTGCTATTGGGCAATAATGGTTTTGTGCTAAGATTATCTGACTCGGAATATTATATATAGATTGTTGGGCTTGCTCCCCCAAAAGAAAACAGAAGCAATAGCACCAGAGAATCAAAACTTTTTGATGAGCATCAAAGTGGCCAGTGAAAAGATCATTCATTTTGCTAAGGCAAAACATTTCAGTTCTGGACTTAATAAAAGACAAATACACTGAAGTGTCAATGCTGTTTTTAGTTCTCTTTTTTTTTTTTTTTTTTTAAAAAAATTGGATATATTCCTCATTAAATTCGCATTTAGTTCATAGGACTTAAACACATTTAAATGCTTTACTGAGTTAGGACTGACTTAAGTACATGATTAAAGCTAAGTGCATATACAAGTCCTGTGCTGATTTGGGGACTAAAACCCATCTTTCCAGATACCTTTCCCACAATTTCTGCCTTTTCAATTGTAGGTGAAAATTAGTCAGTTGCAAATGCCAAAGCTAATCACGTTATAAATGATTCCCACCTCAGTAGTGTAAGAAATGTAAGGCCAGTTTAATTTTAAAAATCCTGTTAAAAAGGAGAATGTTAATGATATTCCAAAACTGAAACCAATCTTAACAATATCTACAGCAGATATGCATGCTGAAAGATCCTTAACATAAAAAGTCATTGAGAAGAAATTATAAACAAGAAAGAAAAAGAAAAAAAAACTTACAATATTGTAAGGTAGTTGAGTTCAAAATAATTTGTTTGCAAGATGATCAGATGACAATGTAAAGTCATATAGTATGAAATATTAAAAGATGTACTGTAAAATACTAGCAGGTTTTATTTTCACAATATTCTTTGACATCCATTTGCTTCACTTACCAGGTTAAGAACTGCGATGTCCAATATACTACTCTCCAGAAGATTGGCATAATTCCATCAGGAATATAACTCCATGGTTTAAAACATTTCTGTTTTCTGTAAAAAGGTCAGAAAGCCACAAGTTTTGTAAAATCTAAATATCACAACATTCATCATTTCTATCCAGAAACTATTTTCAGTGCTGTCATCAAATGACACAATACTGTTTCAATTAAATTGTTTTTGCATGGCTACCATGTTACAAAAGAGATTTGGTTTTCAGCCCACTGTCAAATTATGCTGACAAATACTGGCACCACAAACAGCACACATCTGGACAGGACAACTTCCCTTCAGGAAAAAAGCGTAGGTCAATCCTGGCATTCTATCAGACACACACCAGAAGTCAAGTAGTCAGGCAATTTTTTTTTTTTTTAAATATATACAGAAGGTTTCTTTTTCAGAGGAAAAGGTCTTAGAAAAGGAAGATCCAAAGTAAAAAAGTGTAGACAGTTTTTCTTTCTGTAGATTATTTATTTCTGGTGGGGTGAGATTTTTCCAAAACATCTAAAGGACCGGGCTTTCAACTCCTGCTGGCTTTCAATGGAAATGGGCGCACAACTCCCTTAACAGCTTCTGAAAACTCTACCCAAAGAAGTTAGCAATAACATTCTGGTTGCCTAAACATTTTTATAATAATTCTGTCCGTGAATCACTCATCTTTACAAAAGCTTTCACTCACTGGGCAGCTATTTTCCAAAGCTAGTCTCTACCTCAGAAAACTGGAAATTCTGGCAAAACCACCCAAGCTACTGAATACAAGTGTGAAAAACAAATTGCCAACATGTTCCTCATTATAGAGCAACTTCTTTATTTGCTTTTATGCTGAACCAGTAGCAATGGAAGGAGGCAAGAAAGCCACTGCTTGACAGACAGTGGTTACTGAAACATGTTTTGAACTGTTCTGGTGAAAAGCTGTCTTTGATTTGACAGAGTTACGAGCAATTTGCATGTGCAGAGCTGTTTAAACCACTAATATTTTTAATATTCTGCCAATGTCGCATACTAAGGAAGGCTGCATGACTGTCATGGTAGCAGATTAAAATGAGCTGTGTTTATTTAAACCCTGTTAGTTGCTCCTATGCAGTACCTGCCTTGTTTATAACTTCCATGGTCTTTTCATCTAGCACACCTACAGCAATAAATACAGTAAAAAGATGCTATAGCAGTTCATTTGAAGTTGTGGAAGGCACTAAGATAATGCATTATCGAGAAACAGAAAGCAGTCTCATAATATAAGACTGTTTAGCAATAGAAAGCCACCAAGGAGACAAATGTTGTGCATACCATCTTAATTCTGGCATTTCCTGACATTTCATTGTTAAATAATCTTAATATTCTCCACTTTGAGGTGATGAAATAACAACTTTTCCACACACACATCAGTCTCCATCACAGAATCTTAAAACAGCTTACAGACAATTAACTAAGTCTCACAACTCCATGAGACAGATAAAGAGTATTATATTCATTTTAAGACATGGAAGCAGCACACAGAGGTAGGAGATTTGCTCAAAATCAAACAGGGAAAAGCCAAATATAGAATCTAGATTTTACAATTCATTGCTCCAACTATCACACTACAACTCAGACATGTGACGTAAGATTTTTAACTCTGCCAGCAAACAGATGAAGAGTACCTGTTATAATTTTGGAGTTGTCTGAAATTTAAAAAGATTTATAGCCTTGGATATAACTAATACATATACAGAGGAAAGACTACACATCTCTGAAACATACTATCTTGGTTGAAAACTAAAAAAACATTAGATCTGTGAAATGGGGGGGGGGGGAATTAAAAAAGCACCTGTCTTGGCATATTCAAATTAAAACCTTCCATTTTCTGTCTTGTCTATAATAAAACAGTGGGAGAAAAGGTAACAATATTTAAAACAATTAAAAATAAACAAAAGTAGAAGTGTTTATGTGCAGGTACCCTTAATCACAAGACCTAATTATTTTGTTTGACATTCCTCACCAGATTGAAAGTCATTAATAACCAATCACCATGTTATGCTCAATTTAGAGTGCACTCTCCACAATGCAGGTACTAGTTCTTTACTTGCAAATTTTTAAATATTTTGATGCAGAAAAATAAGATTGTTCCTAGTACCTTGGGGCAAGTGTAGTGTCAGATCCATTGTTGTTATTTTCTGGAGGGCTGGAATTAACAGCAAGTTTACATCGATTGTATATTGTCTAGAAGACAATGAAATAATTATGTAAACAACAGAATAAGGTGAAATAGTTATTGAAGAAAAACTAGAATAGGAATACCGATCAAATCTGGCACCAAAATTAAGTTCAATGGCATTTCACCCTTAATTCTAGTGAGACAGGTTTCAAAACAAAAACAGACTTACAATATTTCCATCCCAGCACCTAACCACATTAAAACCAAAAAAACAAACAAAACTGATTGGAAATTGACTAGGAAAAAACTGGAATCAATAAGTTCACTGTTTAAGCTGAAACACTAAGAGTAACAGCATTAACTGTGAATTTCAAACTTTAATTCATTTTTGTTTTTAAATATATGATTAATTTGATGGAATGGAATATTTTATTCAAATTTACAATTTTTAAAAGATCCTTTTAATTGGAAATTCTTTGTTTTTTCTACTGTTTTACACAACTGTATTCTTAAGAGTCTAGTCTATTTTATAATTTTCTATTGAGCAACATTGTACTAAGCTTTACAAAAATGGAAAATCTTACCGTACTGACATCCAGAGGCAATATAAATACTATAAGAAAGCAGAGATACCAAGCCAACAATGTTGCTATGATCACAAGTCTATGTTGTTTCTTGAAATCTCCATATCGATGAAGTATGAACAAAGCCAGAAAAAAGACAAATACTATCTCAATGCCCAAAGCTGCACCACTCATTATTATATATTCACTCAGTCAGCCCATGCAGCTCACTTATGAAAGTAGATGATAACTGTAAGACAAGAACACATGTCATTACATTAAAACCTCTGGAAGATACTTATGAAATAAATGAGCACTGAATACTCAGTATGTTTCTGTTGAAACTTACTGACACATACTTTTTAAGTTTATATAAGAACAGCTTAGTTGAAGCATCTGACTTTCAGAAGAGTCCTAATTTTTCACCTAAATCTCCATATCTTTTTACTGAAGCAGGTGACCAAGTCATCTTAAAAAATTAATCGAGTCTATGGCACAGTTGGTATTGTAAATCACCTCACTCACAGTTCTTTACTATAATCACCAGACAACACATTGTCTCACAGCTCTGTTGGCAAAAAATAATATATTCCTCCAGCCATATTTTGTAATATATTTACAGGGCTCCCTTTCTTCTGCCTTCTTAGTCTCAAGCCTTAAAGTACAACTGGATCTGCTCTGATCCCTCAGACAGACAAACACCTACAAGATCTCTATCAAGTATTCCTAAAGCTACAGTACCCTACCCACCCATGGGAGTGAAGAAACAAATTGACAGAGCCAGATGGGTACCCAGGAGCCACCTACTACAGGACAGACCTGACAAAGAAAACAACAGAACACACTGGTCATCACCTACAGCCCCCACCTTAAATCCCTCCAACACATCATCAAAGATGTGCGACCTATCCTAGAAGATGATCCCAGACTCTCTCAAGCCTTGGGAAGCAGCCCTATCTTTGCTTACAGACAGCCCCCCAGCCTGAAGCAAATACTCACCAACAACCCAACACCACACAAGAACACTAATCCAGGAACCTATCCCTGCAACAAACCCCGTTGCCAACTCTGCCCGCACATCGACTCCAGTGATACCATCACAGGTCCCAACCACTTTCAGCCACACCATCAGGGGCTCATTCACTAGCACATCCACTAATGTGGTATATGCTATCATGTGCCAGCAGCGCCCCTCTGCCATGTACTTTGGCCAAACCAGACTGTCCTTGCACAAAAGGATAAATGGACACAAATCAGACATCACAAATGGCAACATCCATAAACCAGTAAGAGAACACTTTAATCTCCCTGGACACTCAATAGCAGACTTTAAAGTTGTCACACTTCAACAACAACAACAACAAAAAAAGAACAACAAAACCTTCAAAGAGACTTCAGTCTGAAACTGAAGAGCTGGAGCTGATTTCCAAACTTGATGTGATCAGACTGGATCTGAAGAGGGACTTGGAATGGTTAGCACATTACAAAAAGTAATTGTTCCTGTTCACACATTCTCTCCTTTTAATCAACTGGTGTGAACAGGCCCCATCTGCCCTCTGAACTGACTTTGCTAACACTTGCTCTTCTCCATCCTGGCACATGCTCAACTGTGGTTTCCATTTCATCCACATGACACAATGGGTTGGAGCCCACGAAGGCTTATAGACCAGGGGTGGGTCAAATTTATGGAACTCAAGAGCCACACAAGTTAATTATTAAACCTTCAAGAGCCACACTGAGCCATATACCTCTACTAAACTGATTTGCTGACACTCTTCCACGAGCCACACTTTTTCATTCAAGAGCCGCATGCAGCTCCTGAGCTGCAGTTTGGCCACGCCCGTTATAGACTAACAGATTTCTTGAGGCATAAGGTGCCCCAGGACTCTCATTGTTTTTGCTGTACACAGACTAACACGGCTACCTCTCTGGAAATTCTCACCAATGTAGGTACTTCACCTCTCTGAAAGGTCGTAGCTATACTGATGAGAGAATCCCTTCCATGAACTTAGCACCGTCTACTACCAGGGTTAGGTCAGTATGACTGTGTTGCCCATGGATGTGGATTTTATACCAACAAGCGCTTATTGTATAAACCAGTGGTCTTCAAACTTGGGGTCGGGACCCAGTACTGGGTTGCAGACCCTCAGGTACCAGGTTGCAGAACCACCAGCTGCTCCTGGCAAAAGACTGGAATGCATTGCTCAAAGATGTAATTGCTGGTCACAGGCATAAGTAATTTTTTTAAGTTGGTCCTAAAAAAAAAAAGTTTGAAAACCACTGCTATTGATCAGCAGATCCCAACCTGTGGCCAAAGGACCAAAAATGTCCTGAAGAGTCTTCCAAAGTTACCCACAGCTCCCCTCCTGCCGGCTGCAGAAGGGACCCCTTGCCTAAGAATCCAGGCAAAACATGATTCCTCAGGGCTAAAATGCCAGTGCAGGCTCCTTGCAGCAGCCATGGGGATGAGAGATCAGCACTCCCCTCCCTCTGTGTGTAGAAAGGAGCACAGGTGAGGGCTCTGCCTCGATCCATAGGCACCAGTAATCCTGCTGAGGCCAGAAGAATGGGAGAAGTGATCTTCTGTCCTCCCAGCTGGAAAAGGGAGTCACTGCCTAGGGACTCAAGTGGTAGTGCTGTGTGCTCAGGATATGTACATTTTCCCTGCTGCAGCTAGGAAGATGGAAGATTAGTTAAGAGGCAGTCTTCTTGCTTAATTCCTTCCATCTCACTGCAGCGCCCACTGGAAGAGTCTTGTGGCCCTTCGGGGTTGTAAAAAATTACATCTGTGGCCTTTTAGCAAAAAGGTTGGAAACCACTGGTACAGACCAAGGTTTTGAGTGTCACAGCTAATAAATACAAGGTGGATCAGGAGCACTTTAGAACTACTACTGAAAAGGAGAAAAGCCTTTCAAAGGGAAACAGGACTAATCCTAGTTTCAACATGGCACTAGACTTTTTGACCCAAAAGCCCTCCCTTTCTCAGTCTGTTCTTCCCCACAGAAATATTGCTAAAACAGATGTCTGTAGATTTTATAAACAATTACTCAGCACTTGGAAGAAGTAACCTAGCAATTTGTAATATCACTAGTATAACTCTTACTCCTTGGGAATGAGAAATCGACAACAAAGCAAACAAGAAGTTGACTGCAACCTCTTTGGGGCGAATACATTGTTGGTTTGTCTTTAAGCAACTTGTACACTTGGGGGTACAACAACAATAAATATTTTATTCAGGAGCTGCTGGTCTTGGAAAAATAAGAAAAACCAGCTCCAGTAAACTACTGCACATGCTAGCTGCCTCACAGGCCTAATGCTTACCAACTCCCTAGGCAGCTTGCCTGCAGCCCTTACCAGGTATTCAAAAGTACTTGAAGGCAGAGCTGTTTTCCTCTTAGGTTATACAGCACCCTCATCCAGAAAGGATTTAGGACAAAGCTGGAGTGAGATTCTGTACTGAACCTCTTAAAGATGCAGAGTGCAGGTGAGCATGTTGGCCCTAGGCCAGGGCTCTCAAACTCAATCACCATGAGGACTAATATTTTAGCCTGACAGCTGCACCTCTGAAACCTTTTCATATAACAGTATACCAAATACTGGTAACACGTGTCATTGTGGGCCGCAGGAAATAGCTTCAGGGGCCTCATGCTGCCCATGGGCTGTGGGTTTGAGACCCCTGCCCTAGGCTGTCAGTGAAGCACTGGGTTTGGTTGCATCTAGAAAGAACCTAATTCCTTTGTCAAACAGAGCAGTCTCAATGGGCAGTCCTAACCCATCAGGCGCTAGCTCCAGTCAACTGAAAAACATTCACGGAGTATGTGTATATCAACTAATCATTTGTTCTTAAGGCCAAGGACAGTAGTGTCAACACACTGAAACAAACAAGGAACTAACAATCTTGTTTGTTTCGCTGAAACAGACTAACACCTCTGCTCCTCTGAAATTGACACACTGATTTAGCACTCCTCTCCCCAAACCCATCCTGAGAGCAGTCACGGCTGAGTTGAAGAGCGCCCGCCCTTCATGGCTGGCATCATACCCTCTGAATGCGATGGATGTGCCTCAAACTCTAAATCCAATCCCGTAAAATGTAGGCCTGTTGTGAGGGCCCTCAAGTGACCTGGAGGTAGAGTTACCAGATGTCGGGCAAAAGGAGATGTCCTCCTTTTTACATTCACTTCCGCCATCTAGCCGGCATTTTTAAAATACATGATTTTGTCTGGCTTTTTACTTAACAGGGAAGAAAGTATGCTGGAACACCCTGGAATGCCTTATTTTTAAGGGGAAGAGTTCCAGGACCCCTAAAAAGAGAAAAATACGACATTAATACTACATCTACTCCATGTAGCCTCCCATATCCTCCTTTTCCAGGCTTTGGTCTCTGGTGACCCTACCGGTGGGTGGCGAGCCACGCTCCCCCTAAGCTGTGCGTGTGCGCGCACGCACACACTTTGTGAACCCCGCGCCCACACAAAATAAAGCGTGCCCAAAAAGAAATCAACAGTGTGAATATTTTGATGCTACTTTAAGAAAGCTGTTTCAAGTAGCCACTTTCAGGTTTTGCCATTTATCATATCATTTCCATCACCGTATCAAAATAAAGTTATTAATCGCATCCGACACACTTGCTTCATCGGGCTCACAAGTTGCAGCACACTCACTGGAGGCCGCACAAATTTGCACGCCAGCTCCTCAAATTTGCAGAGAAGGAATTTTTTTCTGCACACAGCCTACCACAAATTCGAGGGAGCGCTGGCGGCGAGCTAGGCTGCCCCCTTGTCACCCCGCCTTGGCCTCCCCGCTCTCCCCACCGACAGACCAGGCTCCCCGGGACAGCCCCGAACTGCCGAGCCGGCCCCGCCTCAGGAGGCTGCGGCGGCCTCAGGCGAGACGGAGCCAGGCGAGGCCGCCCCCTCACTCACCGGGGGCCGCGCCGCACGCTCAGCACCGGGGCCTCCGCCCGGCTGGGCTGCCGCCCTCCATCCCCGCGGCGGCCCTGCCAAGTGCGCCACGGCCGCGCCCCGCCAACCGGCCGCCTCCGCGTCCTCCGCCGGTTCCGCCGCGCGCCTCTCCCGCCCAGCCAATCGCCGCGCCGCGCGGGCCGGTGCTTCCGGCGACGTCAGCAGCGCTGAACTACAAGTCCCAGGAGGCCGCGCGGCGGCCGCGTTCCGCGTCCCGCGCCGCGCTTCGAGCGTTGGCGGGCGGGCGCGCGCGCGGGAAGGAACGCGGCGGCGGCGGCGGCGCCGGCTCGTGCAAGCATCCAGCGCTCCGCATGCGCCTGCCCCGGGCCACCATGCACAGGTACTGCAGCTGGGCGGGCTGCGCTAGGTGTTGCCAACTTGCAAAGGGAAGGGGGGAGCGGTTTGCCGCCCAAAGCGGAGAGGCTGCTGCGGTGGGGGTGCGTGCAAAGCTGGGCGCTGGGCTTGGGGGTCTGGCAGCAGTCGGGAGAAAGGGCCTCTGCCCCGGCCAGCTCTGTCGAGCAGGTGCGTGGGAAAACTGCACGTGCCTCCAGCGAGCGGGCTACTGGGCTGAGCCAAAGGGAGCGGCTGGGAGCGATCGGTGCTAGCAGGTAGCCGCCTGTGTCGTGTTGGTGGCATTGTCCAAAATTGTGCAGGGTGTCCCGGAACAGACGCCTGTTCGCGCGGGATTTTGTATTTTTACTGGGCTGCACGGTGTGGCTGTTTCGACCTGCATAGTGGCTATGAGTCTGAGGCTGTTCGCTCTAAGCTGTGCGCGTGCACAAGGCTCATGAAACCTGTGCACGCAACAAAATAAAGTGTGCACAAAAAGAGTCAATAGTGCTAATATTGGTGCTCAGGAAGAAATGTTTTTGCACACACAAAGAAATTGTTTGTGCGCACAGTCTGCGAGTAGTTAGAGGGAACATTGAGCCCCTCTGCTTCGAGGACACAGGCCTTGCTGCTTGAGCTAAAAGAGAATCTCAGTTAACAGCAGTGTGGACAAAATTATTTGGTACGGATTGTTTCCAGCGCAGGGCAGCTTTTGGCCATTTCATGACATGCCCTCATGTAAAAGAAGCGTGTCTGTAAGTTCAAACTCTCTGTTGACGGTTGTGTCTTTGCTCCCTTGGGACTTACAGATGCAACTGTAAAGGCTCTGTAGAATTTCGTGGTGATAACAGCACCAAAAATGGAGAGCCACCACTTCTCTTTGCACTAAGTGGGAGTCTCTCTTAGCGGTACAAGGCTTGTGATGCACAGTTGAGCAGTGCTGATCCTAACAGATAAGTAATGTAACCCATCTAGTTCACGGCAGTGTTTCAAAGTGCTGCACAGACACCAGCTATGTAATTTTTAATTTCCCTGTGAGATAATCGCTATTATCACTTGTTTTTAGAGGTACAGGAATTGAGGCAAAAGAGCTTAGAAGCAGAATTAAAATTCGACCCGCAGTTCTTTATTCAAACCACTAAATCACCAGGGGCTAAAGTAAGCTGGAACGCCGCAGAACAGTGTTCAGGGGCCCACAAATCTGATGGGCCGGAGTTCTGGGGCCCAGATTCCAGAACCTACAAAAACTGGGCCCACGCATGCATGAAGAGGGCCTGGACAATACAGGAAGGGGGCCGGGGGATAAAGAAGGTACCGGGGACCGTCAAATCAAACTTTAACCAGGGGCATCACTGGCACCAGGCTTACGGGGCTGGAGCCCCAAATGTCAGCACCGGAGCCCTGGGTCTGTCGCAGTGGCACGCTTAAAGAGTGTGAGCCCCAATTGTCAACATCCAAGCCCCAGATCTTTTTCTAGGCCAGGGCCATCCTTTAACCGCTGTAGATCACACACTTCACTATAGATTATGAACTGCACAGACACTACACAGGTGGATGAAGCAATCCTTAAAAATGAAGAGAGAAGACCTATTAGATCATTCCTTGTAATCCCAGCCAGTGCAGGGTTTTCTTCCAGGAATTTGTGGAGTCTCATTTTAATAGTCCCAAATAACTAGATTTCCACCAATTCCTTTGATGGTCCATTCTGCAGACTGATGATAGGTTTGGGAGACTGTCCTAATTTTCAAACTGAAGTTCCCTTTTGTTAATTTCATCCGTTTACCTCTAGCTATTTTCCTGTCTGCCAAAATAAACAACACAAAATTAAATATATTTAGCTTTTTAAATCTTTCCACTTAAAGCAATTCTCCTGGCCCCCAATCACTTCTCTATGGTTTTATCAGTGTTAATGTACAGTATTCTAACTGGCTGCAGTCACCATCTTCATTGGGATGTTTTGTTGCAGTTGACTAGATCCCCATCCTTTTGTGATGCCAGTGTTCTAAACTTAGTATTCCTTTTTGCAACCGTACCTTACGTGAATCCATTTCAGCATTGCTGCTTCCCAGGGTTATTCTCTTCCACTACATTTGTGTGTTTCTGACTATGTCCCCCACAGAATATCTTGTAAATTTGTCCAAGTTGATTCTTATGTGAATCCCAGGTCTGGAGTTAGTGTGAATGTTTGTAAAACCCTATGGGATTTATGAATGCTATAGAACAATGGTTCTAAATCTATTTAGCATTGTGTGCTACATCCAATGCTACTCGGATGTCACGTGGGCTGCAGCTGTATGCTGATTAGGCCACAGGTTAAGAGTCACTCCTATTAAAGTACGAAATGTTGTTGATTTCAGTGTGAGGTGGATTACTTATTGTAGGGGACGTAGGTGCAACTTTCCGCTCCTTTTTTTTTCTTTCTACATACTTCTAATTCAATCATTTGGGATTGTGGTAGATATATTATAAATGATCATGAGTGTAATTTGTGCTGTTCCTACAGGAGACATCTCCAGGAAATCCCAGCTTCGGGCAGCAATGTTTCCACAAATTTCACATGGTCATGGGACCCTGCCAAGACGTCAGAGCTACTCTCAGGCATGGGAGTATCAGTCCTTAAGAAGGAGAAGCTGGACAGCGAGAACACCCCTCAGGAGCTGATAGTGTCTGTCTATCCTCCTCTGAAACGGCAGAAAGTGAAAGAGAAGGACAAGGACTTTGTGATTGCACGGAGGTCTAGGTTGCTCCGAGAGAAAGAGTCAGGTAGAGTAACAGCAGTCCAGGCTTCTGTTAGTGTGTTGCAATGACAATGATTGAGGTCAGATACTACAAATCACTAATAGTTTGGTTGTTCCTTATACAGTTTAGTCCCTTTCCAGAAATTTGACTTTCCTTTCCATCTCTAGACAAGGCTGCATGCCCAAAGAGAGAGTTACTGAGAAGAAGTGCTTGGTTCTATGGCTTTCTTAATGGAGATCTGTGACTGGACAGTATTTAATCATCTCTGGAGTAAATATTTCCCATGGATCACAGAGACTGATGGCTAGTATGCAGTCTGTCAGTTTTCTTAGTTTTTTTTCAATAAGAATTAAAGAGAACTTTGTTCATAGTAAGTAGTTTTGCCAGCAGTGGGTGGATTAAAAGATCAGCTCAGATTCAGAGACATCTCTCCAGCAACAGATTATACTATCTGGAGACATCCGATCTAAACTTCATAAGATATGAGTGTTCTTAGAGCCTTTGTAAAACCTCAGTTTGAGCCCTCTCCTTGTTTAGTAAATTGTTTATGACTTTCTTTATGGTATTTTGGTGAGTTTACAGCAGCTGTTTCTGGACAGCCAGCTTTTTCACATGCACACAACCTGTTAAATTTTTCTTTTCGGACAAAATTGTGATCTGGAAAGTGCTGGCTGGGGTTCCTATCTAAAATGCACACCACCTCCCACCCCAGTTATGGGTGTAGTCCCTTCTTCCTTGTTCCAAAAGCTCAGACTCCTTTGAACCAATCACAGCATTTTCTCGATGTACATAGTGCCTCAGAAAATGTACTTGCCTAAGAGGAGAATGTTTGGATCGTAGGGAAGCAAAATAGCTTAAAAGAACAATATTATGATACATGTTAGGGGCTGCCCTCAGGAGAGTCATGAACTTTACAAAGGGCTAATTGCACAAGAGCAGAATAGCTACATTCCTTTCAGAACAGGAGTCTGGCTTTGAAACTCTTCCCACATTTTATAAGAACATGATGGATTGGACAAACAGGCCAGCAGAAGATAATTTTGGGACAGTGCTATTGGCATTTATGTTGCACCTACACACCACACCTAGTAAGACCTCGGATGAGATGATAGTACTAATAACAGAATACCTTTCCAAAAAGGAAACATGAGTGCCTCAATGTAGTCTGGTCTGTGCATAGATCAATGGGGCATGAGGTGGTGATAGGCTAGGAATTTTTGTTTAATGGCAAAACTGCTGAAAAAAAAAATCTAGGGATCTGAGCCATGTAAAACCCATTGACTATTTTTGTAAAGGTATTTCTTGGGATGCACTGCCAGATGAATTGCTATTGGAGATCTTTGCGTACTTATCCCTGTCTGACCTGCTGAAAGTTTCCCAGATTTGCAAGAGATGGCAACGCCTATCGTGAGTATGTTTTTTACTTGTAGGCGTTGAGGACAGCATTGCTTTTTCAGGGTTGTTAAATGGTCTTGTTCTCATCTTGATGTGCATGGATAATTCTGTCAACACTGAATGTGGGTTTCGTGTTATATGGTTATGATTCTGTCTGAGGTGTTTTTATTAAAAGTCAGGGAGAGGTCACGGACAATAAACAAAAATTCAGGGAAACTGTAACCTGTCTCTGACTGTTACTAAAAACACCTTGCGGGAAAAGGGAAGACAGAGATGCTGTGGCTTGCTGCTGCTCTAGCAAGCTCACTGGCAAATCATCTGCAGTGGCAGCTGCTCAAGCCCTGTCCTAGACAGTCCCAGAATGCATGATCAAATGGTATCCTTGCTATGCATTAACAGACTACAGACTCCTTTGATTTCCCCCTAATATTCAAAATGGAGACAGTCACTTGAGAACTACACTTGGCTGAAAATTTTGCATCTGGGCTGTGCCCCTATGTAATTTAAAGCCTCTGCTCCAGGGGTGAGCATTCAGGATGGCAGGCAGGGCTCCTGACCCTGCAGCTGCTGGCCCCACCCAGCTCAGGGCAGGGCCAGGAGAAGCTGGCATGTGTGCGTGACTCTTATAGTCCCAGGCTTCATTGGAGAGGCAGGGCCATGAGGAGCCACCGCACATGAGCAGCTCTTGTGGCCCTAGGCCCCGCTGGGATAATAAGCTGCTGGCCCCTGTCCCTGGCACCAGCTAAAGGAGCAGAGCTGGCATGTGGGTTGGTAAAGGTTGCTGACCTTTCCAGCCCTACTCTCTTCCAGCCCTCTCGTTAATGAAATCTGAGGTCTGACCCACTCCTTCACCTCACCCCCCATTTAATGTATTCTGTGCTATTCTACCATGTATCCTAGCATTTCCATTCATTAATTCCAGACTTGTGTCTTTCCCTACATTCCTTCAGGCTTACCTGCCAATAAACAAATGCTGCCCCTGTCCTTGCAGAGTTCTGGCACTTGGAGGAGCATACAGACCACCCAGCCACTCATCTCCGTGAGGACTCTCCTTGCTTCCCTTCTCTGGGAAAAGCAGCAGGAGTTCCAACTTCCCTGTTGTCCTGTCCTCTCTTGGAACCAATGGAGTCCTAATTCAGCTGAGCAAAAGTTCTGCTCTTCCTGGTGTTTAATTTCCTGTCCAGAATTACAGTGTGTGTCATCAGAGGGTATCCTGGCTCTTCATATTTAGGAATAGGAATGATCAGCGAGAAATCTTAGCAGTGCTTGTCATAGCAAACCCATGCACTGGGATGAGCTGATGTCCTTGTTTTGTCCTTTCATTCGTAATATTAAAAGCTATTAATGGCAATGTCCATCTCTTTGGCTTTTGATTATGGTACATACTAACAAGCAAACTCCTTCCCTCCATAGGTTTGACGAATCACTCTGGCAGACCCTTGATCTGACTGGTAAAAATCTGCTGCCAGGAGTGATTGGGCAATTACTGCCTGTGGGTGTAACTGTATTCCGTTGTCCAAGATCTTGTATTGGGAAACCATTATTTAAAAACAACCGGTAAGTCTGTCACAGTCACTTAGTGCCCTGGAGCGAAGTCTCCTTTTTGGTATTCCCTTGGGCGTATGTTTGTTTGGTTTAGCACCTCTGGTTGTCAACTTTTGGCATCTCTTTTGAATGAAGGCAGCTCAAAGCAGGGAGTAGGACACTGGTTGAATATCAAGGGATCTGCATTCTGTTCTTGCTTTATTCAAAATTGTTTAAAACAAACCTGATGAACACAACCTTAAATATAGTCTAGTACCATTATTCTGTAATTCTTTACTTTAGAACCAAGAACTATTGACCATTGATGTAAACTCAAAGGAAGTATGATTTAACTCTAGCACAAACAGAGCTATTATGATGCATGCCTGGAAGCAAATGGAATTTTGTAATTTTGGCAATCTGCTTAATATTGCTAGATTTAGAAGTGCATTTAAAGCGTGTGTGTGGTGTTAGGTATGTAGTCATTTGTAGTATACAAATGCTGTCTGCTCCCTGAGTTTTAGATAAAAACTAAAATCCATTTATATGGTCTGTTTCTCCTTTAGATGTCTTAGAGTGCAACACATGGACATATCCAACAGCACAATAAGTGCTGAAGATCTCCATGCTATTCTTTGTCGTTGTGATCAACTACAGAACCTCAGTGTGGAAGGACTGGTGCTTTCTGATGATATTATTAGGTGAGTTAGCACATTGGATTCTTGCATAGCAGGGCCAGAGGCACCCCCTTCTTCAGTGTCAGGGAATCAAGCCTCCCACCTGCTTTGTCCATTGAGCATCCTGATTTATGGCTAGGCAATTGAGCAGATAGTTGTTCAGGCTTCCTGAATAGAGCAAGTCATTGACTCTGACCTTTTGGGCTTAAGCATTAGGTCTCGTTAGCTGAGAATAGGGGGATCCAGGCACACCTTGCTCCACCAGCTTCCAGAATCCTGACTGGGAACCAATGGGTGATCTTACGAGGTTTCTTGAAGAATGTGGGGTCATGTCTTGTCACAGCAACACAACAGAACCAATGTCTCTCTTCCTTGGACTACTGATACCTGGTGGGACTGCTCTGCAGCCACTGGGTTATGGTTGTCATGCAGCCTTCTCTCCACTCTCTCGTTGGGTTTCTCCGGTTTCTGGGGCAATGGTTTGCCTTCCCTTCAACCTGGTCCTGGAGGGTATTGGTTCAGAAGTTCAGCTCCCCAAAGCAGATATTTTGCTCCTTCCCTGGTGAGGCTCCAACTGAACTGCAGGCACCTGCCCTTATACATCTTATTCTTCTTGTGAGGGGGCAGGCAAGGAGCACAATTATCTGAGTCCAGGATGAGTTAACCCATTCTGTGCTGGAGTGAGGCCGCTCTGCCTCCTTACAAGAAGTGTTAATTATAACTTATGTATATGCATCCTTTAGTGCAGAAGACTCTCCTATGAATGTAGACCATCATCTTGTAAACAGCTAGACTGGCACAGACTTAAGTGTGTTCAGACTAGAGTGCAGGGGCCTGCGTAGGGATGTCTGTTTGCAGACTTGGTTCTCAAAATGGGGGTTGTGATGTGGTTTTATGGGGGGGGGGGGCAGAGCTGTGAGCCCTGGCTAGGTATGGGTCCCTGCTTTTTTTTCTGGCAGACAAACATGTGGAGAAGGGGACAAATGGGATGCACAGAGACTGCACCCCACCTCCTCCAAACTCCATCATGCTCCCTGGGTAGCAGGGAGTGGGTGTTTGAGAAGCAACACCATGGCTTCCTTTTTACCTTCCCCTTACACAGCCCAAGTGGGGAAAGTGACTTGGCTGTGGGGAGCCATGATGTTATTCCTTGTTCCCTCCCTTACAGTCCCTTAGGGGTGCATGGAGGAGCAGCTTTTGAGGCAGGAGCAAACAGCATTACCAGCTGTGCCAGGCATGCAGGTCTCTTTCCCTAGGGGGCTGCAGGAAGAGGTTGCAGAGGTTTGGGGTGAGGAGAGCACAGTGCAGGAGTTAGGAGCAAAGTGGGAGCGTGGAACCTCCAGGGTTAGGGACTGGCACTCACAGGAGCAAGGGGGTTGCACTCAGAGGCTTGCCATGTGAAAGAGTAATCAATACAAAAAGTTGGAGACCCACTGATTTACAAGATTGAGGCTAACTTTAAAAAACAATAACTGCTTTATCCATCATAGAAATGCAGCCACCTCTGTGCTGAAACACAGCCGCTATTTAATGGCTCATAGTAACAGGAAGAGCAGAGGAACATTGTAGGAAATTCAAACTTCAAGAGAAACATTTAGTTAGGCAGAACATAAATATTGAAGTAGGAATTTGGCCAGGACCTCAGGGAAGATAGCCCTCTTCAAGTGTCTGATCGATCAAGTTTGCAAATGCCAGCTTGTGAACAGTTACAGAATATCTAGATCTGTTCTCTTCAAACTGAAAGCCTAAAGTTCATTTTGCAAAGACACACAAATGTTGTCTCTTAACCTGAGCTTGGACTCTGAAGTTATGAAAACAGATCATAAAATTGATAATACTGGGAGAGATGGGAAGGCATTGGGACACAGTCTGTGGTCTTGTTTACAGAAGCATCACTCAAAATCCCAGTTTGGTGCGACTGAATCTCTCTGGATGTTCTGGGTTTTCTGCAGAGGCACTGGAGATGATGTTGCACAGCTGTTCTAGGTAAGACAAAATTAATTTATGGACTCCTTGATATTGCTGGGAGAGATGATCATCTGAGGAGACCTCAGGTATATGTTCTGTCATGGGTATATAACTTTTATAAACTATAGTTCTTGAACATCTACAGTAAATATGGTATTTTCCTCTGCTGAAGATTCAGGTAAGTCAAGTTTTTGTTAAACTACTTCCTCGTTACATAGATGTTTCATAGGATTTATCTTCCCTAAACGGTGATAGATTTATCTCATAAAAACCAATTTAACTGTGTCTGTTTTGAATATCCTCATGCCAAGTTGATTTCCTTATTGAAAGAACAACAGGTCAGACTCCTCTCTAAGAAAAATTGTGTGTTTAAAAATTGTGAAATGGTAGGGTGTGCAGCTTTGACTGCAGAAACAATATGTGAACATAATCCTTCAAAAACACACAGGGTTGATTATAGTAACATTACAAAAATTGACAGCTCAAGAGACTAAAGTTCTGTGATTTGCCACTGTGAAGAAGGATGTTCTGTTCTTAACATGCTGAACTGGGACTTGGGAGATCTGTTACAGAAAATGAATCCGGAGTTCTTGTGTAATATTGGAGAAGCTACTTAATGCAAAGGGAAGCTTAACATGTATTGATTTAACTATATGGATATAAACACACTCCTTCAATTATACCAGTTCAAATCAGTATGTAGATAACTGACAGTTATCTATAAAATGGGAATAAGGTTTCCTTTGTTTTGCTTGTCTAATTAGATTGTAGATTTTTCCCTCTTTAGGACAGTGACTGTTGATAATATACCGCTTAGCAGAATGAGGAGCTGATGTTGGTTGGGACCTCTAAGCCAGTGGCTATCAATCTTTGGGGGCTCAGGAACCATTTGTAAATGCTTATGGGCTGTTGTGAGAGAGTAAATAGTCTAGAGGTGAAGCTATTGGTGGTTTTGGTTAGGTCCTGCTCTTTCCCACCCATACCACCTTGGGGTGGGGGAAGGGTTGGCTCCTACCTGGCACTTACCCCACAGTGGCAGTTCTTGCAGCTCCTGTGCTGTCAGGTTTATTGACCTTAACTCTTCGCTCCTGCTGCTCGGGTTTGGCCCTGTCCTGTGACCAGACCAGATTTGCGTGAGTGGAATTGTCACTTGCCTCAGATGGCTGCAGTACCATTCACCCAGATTTGGCTTACTAAGACTGCTGTTATCATGATGGCTGAGCCAAACTTGAGTGGTGCTGCAGCTCCAGAGGTTGCAGTGCCTGGAGCAGGGAGGCAAGCCCAGCCAGCCCCATAGAGCAGGAGGTGGCATGTGACCATTTGAAAAAGTCCAATGACTCAGCTTTGTTTCTGGACCTTGGGGTGAGAAACTCTTTTCTAGGCCAGTGGTTCTCAACCTTTTGCAGGTCAGGACTACTTGGTTGCATATCATGACCCTACACGACGCACCAGCCCACCCCCTCCCAAGGCCAAATCCAGCCATCTCCCCATCTCTGTGCAACACTTACCACAGTGTGGTGACACAATAATGTGTCCCAACACAGGGGTTGAGAATCACTGTTTAGCTCAGTGGTCAAACTTTTTTCTTTGGGACCCAGCTCTGGACCCCTCTGCCATGCAGCAACCCCACCACTTGCGGGGATGGGCCACCCCCCCCCCGAAGCAGCATCAACAGGGGAGCAAGGGGCAGCCACTCCCCATCCTGGGATCAGTCCTGGCTGGCTGGGGAGCAAGGGGAACCACCCCCCTCCCATGAGTAGTGCTGGCCTGCCAGAGCACACGGGAGCAGCCAGGGAGCAAGGGGCAGCTGCCCCCCAACCTGGGAGCAGTGCTGCCCAGGCAGGGAGCATGATGCAGCAGCTCCCGCTCTGGAGAAGTGCTGGTGCCACGACCCAGTACCTGCAGGTCTGCAACGCCCTACTGGGTTGCAACCTGAACTTTCATGACGACTGGTTTAGGCAGTGTCATTTTATACTGAATAACAGAGTTGGTGCCACATATCATGTGTTTTTGTTTCACCAACATGCATTAACCCTGTTCTTGAGAAAATGATAAGAAGGTGGCTTTAATTCTTTGACCTATGTTGGACCCTCCCCCCCCATGGGGCTATGTATTTGCTCTGATAGCACCGACAATGTCCTAAGTATTGTTCACACAAAGGAATGCACCAGGAGTGGCAAAACTTGTGGAACTCAAGAGCCACACAAGTTGATTGTTAAACCTTCAAGAGCCTCACGGAGGCATATAGCCATATACTTTTACGTACTAAATTGACTTGCTGATGAATTGAGACTATGGATTCTTTTCCCATTACAAAGGGTAATTTGACTTCAGGCTTCCCATGGTTTGAGCCTGTAAACTGCTCTGATTTGCTGTTACTTTATGACCTGATCCTATGTTTTACACCCCCTTGCATTTGGTTTCATTCCTTTCTGTAAGTTCACCCATTTTCAAAGCATCTGAGGAAGTGGGATCTTCTCCCACAGAAGCTCATGCAAAAAATAAATCTGTTAGTCTTAAAGTGCCACACAACTCCTTGTTGTTCTTCCATGAGCCACACTTTTTCATTCAAGAGCCACATGCGGCTCCTGAGCCGCAGTTTGGCCACACCTGGAATACACAGTCCCTGGCCCCAGAAGCTTGCAGTTTAAGGCAAGCAACATATGAAAGGTTGGAGATGATTGCAATTAAAATATGTATTTTTTGTGATGTGCATAAATATCATACACAGATAACTCAGCCAATTAATAGTGGATAGATTAACGGGCAAGTAGCTGTATTTGCTTTCTTTAAAGGTGGACTCTTGTCCATTAGAAACTAGACTATGGCAGCCACTCCATTTCACAGCAACAGATAATGATTACTTTCTCATTGCCAAAATGCATCAAGCCAGCAATCAAGATGCTCTTAATCCCATTATAATTCCCCTAAGACATGTATTTAATTTGATCTCTTGAAATTTGGTGGTGGTAATGAAGAAACTTGATGTTATAGATGTCATCTCACATGGAGTTTTTTTTGGTATTTGACTAGTATGTGGATGCTTTGAAGGGCAAACCTATTTGTTTCTGCAGTGCTTCCAAACTGATGTATTTTCATTTGTGTCTAGATTGGAAGAGCTGAACTTGTCCTGGTGTGACTTCACAGCTGATCACATTAAAGCAGCAGTCAACCACATTTCTACAACAGTAACCCAACTAAATTTTAGCGGATACAGACAACACTTACAGCCACCTGGTAAATAGCAACACTGAGAACTGGTGTTCTAGTGCAATAATCTGTTATATCTTTAGTGTAGCTCTGATTGTTTAACTTTTTGCCCCTCTTCTCAGTCTGTCAGATCCAGAGGGTTGATTTCAAGGGCAGTGTTGCCTTTGCCTGCATGAAGGCATGCTTTATGTCAGTGGTTTTCAAACTTTTGTCAGGACTCAGTTGGAGAAAAAATCATTTATGCCATAACCCAGCAATTACATCTTTGAGCAATGCACTCCCTCCTTTTGGCAGTGACAGCAAGGGTTGCCATGATCCAGTACTGGGTCCCGACCCTAAGTTTGACCACCACTGCTTTATTTAGTACAGTTCTTAAAACATTAACCCTAAAATTTAACCTGTATTATTATTATTTTTTGTATGAGTTCTGGTGCACTGAGATTTACTATGATTTATGTTTAATGGCACTTAAAGGCCACAATCAAGAATCTGAGCCTCCCTGGGCTAGGTGCTGTACAGGCAAACTATAAGATGGTCCCTGTCTTACAGTTAAAGGAAATCAAACAATACAATTTTCAGTTATGAGAAAAGAACTCTGATTTTCACAGAGAAAACCAAGTATTCAGAAAACCCAGTTGCTATGAAGATAAGTGTATTCAAGATTATGGAAATCTTTTAGTAGTCTTCAGTTGCATGAATACATTTTGGAGTGCCTCAGAATGCCTGTAACCTAGTACATTTCTCTTATTACGAGAACAGTGATTAAATTACAGTGATTTTTCTGGTTAGTGTATCAATAGTGCAAATGGCATTTCAGGGACTTTTTTGGACAAAAGACTTAAATCTTCTCAGTTTTGGCAAAAAAAATAAGTCCTAAGAGTCTGTACTGAACAACAGTAAGTGAAATAGATTTGGTATATATTTCAAGTGCAGTAGAAGTGTCCTTGTAAACCAGCTTAACCTTTTGTCAAGAATTCATGTTGTTAAAAAACATGTAAATAAGGATTTGGTAGCAGCAAATAATTCAAACTACATGCAACTTTAGAAGGTAGCTTTTGCTGGTAAGGATAAGCTGTAATATTGCTGGGAAAAGTCACTGACTGATTTATGTACACTTGGCTTTTTTTTTCCCATCCCTAGATATTAAAACATTGGTGACAAGATGCCCGTATCTCGTCCAGTTAGATTTAAGGTAACAAACCATGTAATTACTGAAACCAAACAGCAAAAAAGATACAATTGCTCTCACTCCATTAAAGTTGCAGCTTCTGTCTGTATGGGGCCACAGCACAGAACCTGCCCCCTGTGCATCTGGGTTTCTGCAAGCAGAAACCAGAGAACTTGAGTTACCAATATCTACATACACTTCAGTGCTGAGCCTGTTATGAAAATATCTGAGCACCTCTGGTCATGATTTTCTTCACTCCCCTTTTTTCTCCCCAACCCCCCAAACTTACCACAGGTGTCACTTCTTGGACGATTATTATTTGCCATATTTCAGATGAGGTTCTTAAAATATGCCCCTCACTAAACTGTTTGCTGTGGTACTGACTATCACAATGTGATGGAATTTTCTTAATGGTAAAAGGATTCTTGCCCTCTTTGCTTCTTCAACTATGCTGGCCAACTCACACATTTTAAAGGTATTCTGCTCATACTTCACCAAAAATGCTTAAGACATTGTTCACAGAAAATTTCTGAAGCTCACTTTTTGTGCTGAAAGTAAGGCTGACTGTGGCCAGAGGAAGCTATAGAGCTGACAGTTTTTTTGTGGGTAATATGCTAGCTAGCCTGTATAGCACATTTGTAGCACTGGACCCAGCTGGAGGGTGCCTCCTGGTGCTCTTACTGGGGAATCTAGCTCAAGTGGTCCTCTTTGGTGGTCTGTGCTGCGCCTCTGTCCATGCCTGACTCTGCTCTGAATCCCTTCTCTGGGCCCTTAGCCCCCTGCCTAAGCCCGTCAGTCCACCCTTTCTGAGGTATAGTTCAGCTCGCCCTGGTTCTCACCACTAAAACAGTCAATGGCCAGCGAGCCTGCACTGCTCCTGACGGGCTGGGGGTGTGGGGAAGGCCCGGGGCCCGCCCACTTCTCCAGGCCCCATCCCAGGGACCCTAAATCCCTCCACTGAGGCCTCCACCTCCCTCCAGTCACTCCATACCGTGTGACTCCCTGGGCCACTTCCCCAGCCTGCAGTCACACACAGTCTCTCACTACTGGTGTCCACCTGCTGTCCCTTCCTGGCACCTCATCCCTGGACCGCAGCTCCAGCCACTGCCGCGGTCTGGCTCTGGTCTGCTGCTCCGGAGTCCCAGCCAACGTCCCTTCAGGCCACCTTGCCTCTGGACCCCTGCTCTGAACCTCTCCCGCTTCTGCCTTCAGTTTCCCTGCTGCTGGTCAGCTCACTGAGGCCATACGGTGAGCTCTCCAGGGTGCTGGTTTCCTCAACCAGCCAGAGGGAGAACCTTCTCTCCTGACCTTCCCAGGCCAACTGCCTGAGCTAACCCTGCAACTCCTCTTTATATATTGGGCTTCTGCCCTCTGATTGGCTCAGGAGTCCAATGGCTGCTGCTCCCAGGCCCAGTTAACCCCTGCGGTACTGTGACAGAGCAACTGCACTGCTACACCTAGATACAAACAGTGCTTTTCTGGAAGGTACAATCTAAACTCTATACAGGCTCCTTGTGTAATCTGGAATGTAAAAGTTGCTTTTAATTAAGTTTCTGTATAAAAGAGGAAAGAAGAAAATGAAGAGGGGGTGGAAAGCAATCATAGCTTATCCTATAAGGCTTCATTAATGCCTGTTGAAGTCTTGTATCCAAAACAGCATGAGATGAGTAAACTTATTCTTTTAAACCTAAGAGAGAGGGTTTGTTTTGGTTTGGTTTTTTGTTACCCAAAGCAACATTGCCTATGCCATAGGTCAGGACTTTCCATTACCTTTAATGGATGTTGGATGAGGCCCATAAACAACATTGACGACTTATCTTGCCTCTCGTGTATTAGTAACTTGATTATAAAATATCAAAATATAATTTCATTTGTGCCATCTCAGCTCAGTGTTTGTTTAGAACTCTTGACATGTAAAGCAATTTTCTTTTGTGCCTCAAGTTCCTGGGCCAAAACAGCTTCTTGAAAACAAGCTCGTTTTCCCCCTCCAAAAACAAGCGGGAGAAATTGGTGATTTGACTTTTAATATGTAGAGAATAAAACATGTTAAATCTGAAAATAGTTAATTAGCTGATGAAGAGAGCCTTCAGAGGCATATAAATGAGTGCAAAACTTTTTTGAATTTTGACACCTTTCTTTTGTGTGTGCCTTGAAAAGGAAGGTTTTTAAATCTTGCTTTGCATATCACCTTTATTACAGTGACAGTGCGATGTTGAAGCCTGAATGTTTTCAATATTTTCATCAGCTCATCTGCCTGCAGCATTTGTCTCTTAGTAGATGTTACCAGATATCTCCTGCTGATTTACTGTGAGTAATGTTAGTTACAGTTATAGTTGTTCACAATTAAAATTTAAAAGGTAATCAAATATTTAAATTGTTAAAGGTCCTTAACTTCTGTGTAAACTTAAACTGCAAATAATATCTTTAAACTAGGAAAGGAAGGCTGGGACTAAGAAGAGGACCCAGGGTTGGAGAAGGCAGGGGCAGAAATTGGAATGGAACTTAAAATTTGGGGTCTCCTCTGCTGTCAGCAAAAATTTGTGAAACCCACATTTCCCTCAAGTACTGGTACACATACATGACAACCAACATGCCAGCAATTAACCTGTTAATTCAAAAAGCAGAGGTCTGTGCTCTGAATTTAAAAATTCCAGCCCTGTTGATGAGCCATGTGGGTGAAAGTATTCCATATAATGGAGTTGCTGGGTGTCTGAGTTTTAAAAAGAATATTAAGGTGCAAAGTAAAGAACTCAGTTAGGAACTGCCTGAATTAAGGTTGCCTGTATAACTTCAATTAGCCTCCCTTGTGTGTATATGCATTATGATTGTGTAATCAGACTATCATATACTGTCTTTTCCAGGAGACTTTTCCCTCACTGTGGGCACAGCATGAATGGTACTCAAAGCAATTAATCAGTATTTCATTTTATCCTTGTTACACACCATTCAAACAACTCTGAATATAAAATTAATTTCTTTATAGATCATGGTGCTTGTTGCTACAGTATCTAAATGCTTCCCAAACATTAATGAATTTAGGAATGGGAGTATTATCCTCATTTTATAGATTGGCAGCTAAGGCACAGAGGGACAGATTTAAAAGTATTTATCTGTCTAATACAGAAAATCCCACTGGGTGCCTAAAAGTGTTAAAATCTGGCCTGAAAAGATTAAAGCCAAAATGTCCACTGATTTTAGATACTCAGTTTGTGATGCCTAAATTCTGACACCCCCCCCCCAGATATAGCATTATCTCTCTCCTACTCGGGTCAAATCACAGCTTTCATTGACTGAGTTATAGCTGTGAATGCACAGCACTTTTGCCAAGCAGACTCCAGACTATTGTGTTATACACTCACAAAATGAGGCATATGCAGTTAGTGACCCCCTATGGAAAGTTTGTTTTAAGTGACTTGCCCAGGATCACATTGGGAACTCTGCAGAGGCAGAGCTGGAACTCAGGTCTTCAGGGCAGCCTTCTCCTGCCTTAACCAGAAGATTGTCTTTTCTCTTCTTGAAGTACCCTTCTTTGTTCATTACTTGCCTCCAGAAACTTCTGGGGACACAGCCTCATTCACTACACAACCCGGATTTTTCCCCTAGACCAGGCCTCACCTGTGAACTAAATGAGCCAAGTGTTATAGAAAAGTTAGTAAACGGTCATCTAATTAAAGACCGTCATAATGTACACATACAGGGGGCTGAATTAAACTTACACAGATAAAATTGACTGTCATTTCCTAATTTTTGGGCACTTGGTTTTGCAACCTGAACATCTTTCAACTTAGGGGTTTTTTGTGCTGTGTGGGGTGTGGATTTTTTTTTTTTTTTTTTTGGTAATAGAAAATTATGGTTGCGTTAAACTGACTGAAATAGGGTTGGACCCTTAGCTCATGTAGAGCAACCTGGCTCTTATATCAGTGGAGCCACACTAGTTCCATTTACACCAGCTGAACATCTGCCCATCAGGTTTAAATTAACTACAGATAAAGCTTGTTTTTTCCCTGGGTTAGATATCTTCATTTTTCTCTCTGTTCTAAGGCATTTTGGATTTTCATTCAATAGAAGATGTGCTACATTGGTATTCTTGTGGCTATTAAAGGAAGTCGTGCTTTGATGTTAAAACTCAGTATTAAGTCAGAAGCATGAACATATGCTAGCTGTGCTTTGTGATGGCATTGCTGTGTGACCCTGGGCAAGTCAGTTAGCTGAACTTCCCTCATCTGCAAAGTGGGAACCTTTATCTCCTGGTGGCCTCAAGGACTTCTAGCAAAGGGACAGTTACCATGTGCAGTTTGGCATCCAACTCTTGTTGACTTTCTTTCAGTAGGCAGGACATGCTTGGCTGTCCTCCAAAAAGTTCCTCCAAAGACATGTTATAAAAGTACAGAGAACTATTGAACATCACATTACACACTGATCTGGGATTCCTCTGTGCTTACATGTAATGGAAAGACTGAAGGATGCCTGGTGAAACCTTTTACCCTTTGTTTGTTACTGAATCAGCTATTTCAATGTTAGTGTTAACTTTTTTTCTCAATAGTAGTGAGAAGGAAGTAACTTTGTAAAGCTTACTTATTGCAGGCTAATAACTCGGTAAATATTTACAGATCCTCTTAAAGAGGATTAGATATAGCTGAGCTGAAGGAATTTCAAAACTCAGATTTGTTCAGTAGCACAGAACTGCTGCCACCTCTGGTATTTGAAGATGCTGTGCAAGTATATCCTTAAGGAAATTGTTCATTGATCCATTTCTGTTTTCTAAATGATGCCAGATTGACACCTTACCAAAGGCCCACAGTGAATGGTTTTGCACAATCTATTTAGTAAAACAAAGCATTAAATGATCAGATGCAAAAGAAATTCAAATCTGTTCCTTTAAGTTGCCAAAACCATTTTATTTAAAATAGTGTTACGTGATGAAGTTTAAAAAATGAGAACTTGAAATGGATCTATGTTGATCCCTGAAATTAGACTGTTAAAATGGAAATCAGAAGATCTTTAACTCTGGTATAGTCATGTGGCTATTGGATAGCTCTATGATGTGTGTTACTTCTGATAAATGCATGTGGTCCCTGGCTTTTTGCAAATATAAATTTAAATCATTGCTGAGCACTCAAGGAACTTAGTGTGCATGCCCAGCTCAATCACCATCACAAATTGGAGACTTAACACATTGTTCAGTAGCTAGGTACTGGATGTAACCAATGTCTTGTCAAATGGGGTGAGGGGAAACAACTGACAGGAAAAGAAATGTAAGGATTGATTCTCCCTTCTCTGTCACTGATGGCAGTTCCAACCTTCCCTACCTCTCCCTGCCACCAACCCCTGCGTCCTTCATGTTTGCAACTTCAGAGCCATTTTGAAGTCCCTTCTCTCCCTAAGTTAATAGTACAATCAAATCAGGCATTCCTTCTAAATTTATCCATTCTGCTGACCCCTTGTCTCCACTGTAATCCCACTGTAATTCTGCCGCCACCACCACCTTATCTGACCTGTTGCCATGACCTTTCACTCAATCCAAATGCCACCACCAAAATCACATACCTTGTCCACAGTTTGCTGGTTATTTCTTGCCCTGCATTATCAGAATGAAGCATCTTGTCCTCTCCTTCCAGAGCATTGAGTTTCTCTGCCTGCTTCTGTTCTTGCTTGGAAAGGATATAGCACATCATTAGTGATAAATATTCCACACTCTGAAGAGTAGGTGATCAACTAAGGACTGATCTGCACTGGTGCCGAGTCAACAGATGATATGCAAGCTATATAATGGATCTCTTCTCAATGTACGTGCGTTCACATAACATCGTATCTTCACAGCACTGCATTGATGGGAGACGCCCTTGCCTTGCTCCTTTTCAGGGAAGGGGCATCGATCATAGAGCACTCTCCAGTCAATGGAGTAGGTCAACAGACTCATTCCCTTGATGCTACTATACTGATCCTTGCTGCTGCTGCTGCAGCAGCAAAGACGTATCCTCAGATTATTAGAAGTATTTCTACAAGGTAATTGATGGGTAGGATTTAATCACCTGGGCAACTCACTCCACTTATTCAGAATGGAGATTTTAATAGTCCATTGCTTTTGCCGAGTCAGTAAAGAAACCTGCAGTGTACTGCAATAACCTAGTGTGTGTGAGGCTCGTAGTTCTGAATAAAGTTGGACCTGCATGCTGTTGTACTTAAATTCCTTTTTCTCTGTTGAAGCTGGTTTGGCAATTGTTCTTCTCTGGTAATTCAGTAATAAGTTCAAAGTTTCACTTAAATACATTTCAACTTGGATTTTTATAAATAGGAGCAAACATATATCCAAAATACTATTTTACAGACTTTTATGAAAGAATACTGTACTACTATTCAGTTTAGGTAAGAGGTTTAAGCCATTTTTGCAGTCTGTTTTTGTTTCTCTCCTTCTAGTGAGCTTGGTGAAATTCCCACACTAAAGACTCTTCAAGCTTTTGGAATAGTGACTGATACTTCTCTACAGCTCCTCAAGGAAACACTCCCCCATATAAAAATCAATTGTTCACATTTTACAACTATTGCACGACCAACCATTGGAAGCAAAAAGAACCAAGAGATCTGGGGGATCAAATGCAGACTGACACTGAGAAATCCTAGTGGTTTGTAATGCACAGTTTGCTGGATATTTCCTTCAACACCAAATGTGGTATGGTTTTTCCAAGAAACCCAAACCCTGGGGCATGACTTTAAGTTAAAACCTTTTTATAAGAAAAACTAGTCTTGTGCTGTAATTTACTTAAGTATATTTTTACAGTGGCCTCCTCTTATTGCCTTTAGAAATGTGTCCAGAAGTATTAATCACGTATGAATAATTGTAGGTATTTTTTAAATGAGTCATCTTGCTTTTAGAAGATGTTTGCAAAGACCAAGTGACTATTTCAATTGTGCCAACATGATTATTAGAAAGTTTTGTAATAAATAGTGCAGTTCTTCTAGTTGTTTGGGAATGTGCTTAATTCTCTATGCTATGATGTTGCTTCTTTATTTGAGCAATTAGGGGCAACAGGTGCTTTTGTAATGCACAGCTTTGCATGGTGTTCAAACATTGACTTTTTTTTACTTCATTAGAACTAAATACTTTCCTGACTTTGTTTCAGATTTTAGAACGATGAATGATGAGTAAGGGCATTAAGACTATTTAGACAGTTAGCACCAAATATTACTGTACATCCTGTTTAGTTACCTACTTTTTTGAAGGGGAGCAGGAGGAAATAAACCATGGCTTTGGACACTAAATTCACTGAACCTCAAGGCAACAGGGCCCATGGGAGGGGAGATGAGGAAGCTGAACACTATCCTAGTTACAGGCAGCAACAGAATCAACAGTCTTGCAGATATGCTTGCTATAGCAGAGGGAGATATGCCACCACAGTTCATTAGGTTGTACAGTACAGAAATGTGACAATCCTTAAGTTTCCAGGCTCTGCAGTGTCCTAGTTCTTATCTTTTAAAGAAACCTGCCAAAAACTTACAAACTTTGATGAAAATTCAGCAAGAAAAAAGTATATACAAAACTGTGGCAATGAAAATTTGGATAATTATTCAAGCCTGGAAGAAGGGAAAAATGGACATGTGGTTCAATCATTGGAGTAGGCATTATATCTGGATCTTTGTACCTCTGTTTACCATGTCTAAAATGGGTGTGGTACATCTCTGCTTCAGAGGTGCTCAGAATAAGTTTACTCATGATGGAAGGATGTCAGAGCCATAAGGTTACTTAGAGATTGGTATGTACACCCATAAAGTAGTTTTTAGTAATAGAATGTATGGTGTCAATAGGGAAAGAGGAGGGTCTGGATTTCCCCCCCCCCCCCCCCCCCACAGTTGTCTTTTAGATGGAACACATTTTCAGCAGGCTTAAATGTTTGTATGTATGTATGAATGAAGCAATTCACATAGCCTAAGCATCTGTAACTACTTTTGCTTCAAGTTTTCAGCAGAAATTGAGACCACTGTGAGATTTCCTGGATCCTCCCACTTCTATATGCTATCAGTCTGGTCCGATTCACTGGAATGTGTCAGCCTTCTGGTATAAAGCTCAATCAGTTCTTACTTTTAAGTCCAACCCATGTGACAAGATAATAGCATGCAATTCTGACACCTTCTTCTGCCTGTGTCTATCCCCACTAGAGAGTTTAAAAGACCCTCTCCTCCCTCCCTTCCCAATTAGAAACAGAACCTTACTTTATAGGAACATGCACTCCATGAAATGCACTAGAAAGTGCTATTGCTAAGAAGTTTTATGTGGAACGTACTATAATGCAATAGTGAGGGATAGCTGTATAAAACATTAAAGGTGCACTGAATGCTTCTGCAGTATTACTTCAGCGTAGATACTAGCTATGCTATGTTGGCGTAGGTAATCCACTTTGCGAAGAAGCTGTGGCTAAATCTGGAAGAATTCTTTGTCAACCTAGTAGTGTCTACAGGGGGACTTAAGTCAACTTAACTACACTATTCCTAGGTTTTACATCCTTATACCAACGTGACCTTCTAGTGTGGACAAGGCTGCTGTTAGATGTGCTGTCTTCCATCTAATGACTATCAACCCATTTAAAAGTTCAACATCTCATGCTGGAGGTGAATTTCTTATTTAGATATGGAATTAGGCCCTTTGCTATCCCCTATGCTAGTGATTCTCTACCCTTCCAAACTACTGTATCCCTTTCAGGAGTCATTTTTCTTGCCTATCCCAAGTTTCACCTCACTTTAAAACAACTTGCTTACGAAATCTGACACAGAAATGCAAGTGTGTTCATCCCAGCACACATCATCTGAAAAATTTCTGACTCTCAAGTTGTCTGAATGAAATTTTACTTTGTCCTGACTTCACTAGTGCTTTTTATGTAGTCTGTTGTAAAACTAGGCAAGTATCTAGAAGAATTCATGTGCCCCCAGGAGCCCTCTGCCTAACCTCAGGTACCCCTCCCAATCCAAGTGTGGGGTAATGGTGGCACTATTCCATCAATTTCTTTCTGCATTTTTCCCATTTGATATATTGGTTTGGAGAGATCTGAGTTTACTGAGGACAGCAGGGTTATATAGCTAAGCAGCCTGACATTTTTGAAATACCTTGTATGAGTAAGCCTTTGATAGTACAGGATCCCAAACACCAATAATCCATAATTATATTGAAGTCAGGACCCCATTAAAGGGTGAAGTGTTCTCTGCATAAACACTTTTTTAAAAACCCACACAACTTGGAGGTTTCAGGGTTCTGCACAGTTAGACATTTCATAGTCTAGAAAACAAACAAGATTGGTAAGTAATAAATATAGAGGAAGTTAGTTTTTATGCTTGAAACACAGACTGGTACTTAAATTTTCTTTCTCCATAAATAGTGTACTAGACAAAGCTACAGCATTCCAATGGTCTTCACAAACTAATTTTAAAACAGCTTTCAAAGCTCTATTTCTATAGCAACAGGAAAGTCATTGTTTTCTTCCACCTTGAAAAAAAATGTTACTTGTGGAATGGATGAAACAAAACTGGAAAATGTTCATGTGTGCTTAAGGTGCTCTAAAAGCTGCAGCTATGGGAACTATTTGTTTATGGATGACTTTTACTCTAGGCCTGCCTTACTTGAAGTCTTTCACAACCACCTGAGTCTTTCAGACTATGCTGCTGTCTTCACCAAGATCAGGATGGCTGCAAATCTGTCAACAGAATAAGATGCAAAACCCACTTCAATTTAGCTTTTCCACAGTTGCCAAGGGATGGAGCATGGGAATAAAACTGAAGTCCTTGGTGTCTGAAGGGCAGTAAAAGTCTGTATGCTGAAATTAAACTCATAACACAGTGAGGGGACAGAAGATGCTTTTAATCCTGTCCAGATCAAATATTTAAGATGAACATATGTGGAGAAGTGTCAACATGGCTATTGTAAAAAGAAATACTCCTCACTCATCTCAGAATGTCAACAAACATTTTGGCAATACTGACAAAGTGTACTTGGACTTTTCAAAAGCCTTAGATGAGGTCCCATCCAAAAGGCTTACAGGCAAAGTAGTCATTATGGAATAGAAGAGAGAGCCTCTCTCATAGATCAGTAACTGGATAGGATAGATGGGAAACAAGGAGGAATAAATGGACAGATTTCACAGTGTGAAGTAGTAACTGGGAGGGTCCCTTAAGGATCAGTACTGTTCAATTTAGTCAAATTATCTAGAAGAGGGAGTAAAGAAGTGGTAAGCTTGCAGATGATAAATTACTCAAGATAGTCAAGTCTGAAGCAGATTGCATCGAATTTCAAAGAAATCTTAAAACCGTGCGACTTAGCAACAAAATGGCAGATGAAATTCCATGCTAACAAATGTAATGTACATTGGAAGCATAATCCCAACTCTTCATACAAAATTATGTGGCCTAAATTAGCACTTATTGTATATACCTGCAGATAAGCTGATTCACGCATGAGCCAACCCCTGATTCTGAGGCCCAAAAAAAGTAGAAATTGGGTGATCCGTGGATCAGCTGAGGTCCACCCATAGCCTCAGCCCCTATCCCCCTCACCACCTTGTGCTGCTGGCTTCCCTTGGGAGTCCCCAGCACCCTCCCTAACACCCCAACCCCTGCCATTCATTTTTCCCTGCTGCTGCTTTTCCCCAACACCCCCCCCAACCCTTGCTGCCACTTTCCCCTGGTCTCCAGGACACCCTACAACCCCTGGGCCCTGACACTGGCTCCCCCAAGCCAAACCCCCCGCCAGGTCCTCTTACCCAACTGCTCCAGATGCCAGGGTCCCCTCCTTACTTTAAACCCCAGTCTGGGCTGACTCCCCAACATGGCCGCTCTAGCCACATGGTGGGGCTCCAGCCCAAAGCATGTGTGCGCTCAAGGCTGGAGACGTACCGGTAAAACTCCTGGGCTGGGGCTGTCTGCTGTATTGACCTGTGTATAAGCCGAGTGCCTGTTTAAAGGCAATTTTCAGGCATAAAAATCTCAGCTTATATGCAACTATACGTGGTACCCTTCAAGAAAGATCATGAGAGTCATCATGAGCGTTCCCTGAAAACGTCTGCTCAGTGCACAGCTGCTGTCAAAAAGGCTAACGTTAGGAACCATAGAGTTAGGAAAGATGACCGTTAATGTAGTGTCACTATATAAAGCCATGGTATATCCCCACATTGAATACTGTTTGCATTTTTGGTGACCCCATCTCTTAAAATATACAAAATGTAGAAAAGGTGTAGAGAAATTCAACAAAACAGATTAAGGGTATGGCACAGCTTCCAGATGAAAAACTAAAAAGACAAGGCCTGTTCAGAAAAGAGATAATCAAGAGAGGATAAGCTAGAAGTCTATACAGTCATGAATGGTATCGGAAAAGTGAATAGAGAATTATCCCTTCACGTGAATCAGGGATCACCCAATGAAATTAATAGCAAGTTTAAAACAAACATAAGGAATACTTCACACCTCTGGATCTCATTGTCAGGAGATGCTATAAAGAAATTATAACTGGGAATTAGCTGTAGGATAGATCCATCAATGGCTACTTGCCATGATGGTCAGGGACACAACTCCATGTTCCAAAAATCCCTAAAGCTCTGACCACCAGAATCTAGAACTGGACAGAAGTGAATGGGTTATTTGATCATTCAGTTGCCCTGTTCATCAACTCAAACACCTGGCACTGGTCACTACTGGAAGGCCATTGATTTGACTCAGAATGGCCATTCATATGTTAACACAAATGAGAAATCTAGCTCTCATTACATAGACAAGCATGTAAGGACAGTAAATTTTTTTTTTTTTTAGAAGATTCAGCACTATTAATTAGGATAAATCTGAACACCTGCAAGGTAGATATAAATCATGCAAACCTTGTTGTACCCATAGCTGTAGCTGACAGGAAATCCTGAAACTTAACCACCATACTGGATTGAGGTACCCTACCTCTGCAGTTCTTCCTATATTTCAATTTAGTAAAGTTTAGCCTTAATTTCTTGGTTTGCCATTGGTTTCATTTAGTAATCCTCATCTTCAAAGTGTCTGGCGAAGTGGGATTTTCTCCCACAAAAGCTCATGCAATAAATAAATTTGTTAGTCTAAGTACCACAGGACTGCTTGCTTGTTTTACTGAACTAGACTAACATGGCTACTCCTTTTGAACCCTAAAGGTTGGTATTTCATTGGAACTTAAGTTTTTCCCAAAATATTTTAAAAAGCTAAATTGTTCTCATGACCCAAATATCTCTTGATGCCAACTGATGGAGGGTTCAGGATTAAGGACCTTAAGGAGTACAGGGATCCCCTTGGTTGGCTATTTACATTCTAGTTCACTGTGTGTCATGTACAGTTTCTCTACTGCAAACCTGTGTTCACACTACTCTTTATAATCTTTGTGATGTATATGTTTGGATGATGTGTAAGAAGAGCTGTTTGTATATCTTCAAAATTATAAAGGCTGGTCACCCAGCAGTAACATGTATTGAGACAAATTCCACAAGACAGGTAGAACAACATAACATAATATCTAATGCTATAGTTGCTGACCATTACACAACTCTTATGGCAGGAAGAAAGAGTTGGTTGCTCACCTGTGTAACCCAGTTCTTCGAGATGTGTGTCCCGTGATGCTCCACTGAAGGCGTTGCAGCGTCCAGGCACCACTCCACGGTCATTTTGAAAGTAGATACACAGCAGGCTGTGCTCGCGCCAAATGGGCATGCGGCACTGCCCAAGCGGCTCAGGGCGAGCGTGCCCGCTGTCCCTCAGTTCCTCTTTCCCAGCAGGTTGGCATCTGTAAGAGACAGGACAAGAGGGGAGGAAGGGAGGGTGGTGGAGAATCACACATCTCGAAGAACAGGGTTACACAGGTGAGCAACCAACTCTTCTTCGAGTGGTGTCCCGTGCTGCTCCACTGAAGGTGACTATGTAGCAGTTACGCAGGAAGTTGGTGGGATGTCCTGCCTGAGGACAAGATCTCATGACCCATTATTGTATCTCTAGTTGCCACTAAGTCCAGAGCATAATGAGATATGAACGTGTGTGGATTAGACCACGTCGCTGCTCTACAGATGTCTTGAACATGAACATTGTGTAAGAAGGCCGTTGTTGCTGCCATGGCCCGGGTGGAGTGAGAGCGAATGCCTGGCGGAGGCTGGGTATTCGTAATCATGTAGGATGTATGAATACAGTCCCTAATCCACTTTGAAAGTCTCTGATAGGAAATGGGCTTTCCTTTTTGTCATTCTGCAAAAGATATAAATAGTTTGTTCAATTTCCGAAATGGAGCTGTTCGATCAATATAAAAGGCAAGAGCCCTCCTGACGTCAAGGGTATGTAATGTGGCTTGCAGTGGCGAGGAATGCAGTTTTGGGCAAAATGTAGGAAGATGGATAGGCTGATTAACATGAAATGTCGAGACTACCTTAGGCAAAAAACCTGGGTCCAGGTGTAATGATACCTTGTCTTTATGAAAGACAGTATATGGAGGGTCGCAGTGCAAGGCGTGCAGTTCACCGATGTGATGGCGACCAGGAAGGAAACCTTCATGGAGAGGTAGTGCAGAGAACAGGTCACCAGCGGCTCAAATGGTGATTTCATGAGTGCTGTAAGAACAAGAGTGAGGTTCCATGGGGTTGCTGGAGGACGAATAGGTGGAAAAGTGTTCTTCAAGCCTGTTAGGAACCTTTTAACTATAGGATGTGCAAAAAGCGAGTAGTTGCTCGTAGGGTGGAGTGCTGATATGGCAGAGAGGTGAACTCTTAAGGAACTATTAGAAAGAGACGAGTGTTTTAAGTGGAGGAGATAGTCCAATATCTGAGGTATAGTAGTTTGGTCAGGACGAAGGTCATTAGCTATGCATCATGTGGTAAAGCGTCACTATTTGTAAGAATATGATGTTCTAGTGGATGATTTTCTGCTATTGAGTAGGATGTCATTGACTTGATGGGAGCAGGATTCCTCGGTTACCCAGAACCAATTAGATACCACGCCGTGAGGTGTAGCCTGGAGATGTTCGGGTGATGCGCTGGAGTATTGGACTGGTATAAGAGATCCTTTATTAATGGGAGGTGTATGGGTCTGGTGTACCGATAGATCGAGTAAGTGAGGGAACCAAAATTGGCAGGGCCATGCCGGAGCAATTAATATCACTGATGCACGGTCGTGTTTGATTTTCTGAATGACCCTGGGTATTAGAAGGATTGGTGGAAAAGCATACTGAAGATGGCTCGCCCAGCTGATCAGGAATGCATCGCCCAATGTTCGAGGTTCGTTCTGCACCCTGGAGCAGAATTTTGGGCACTTCGTAGTTGCTGCTGTTGCAAACAGATCGATTACTGGATGTCCCCCATCTGTGAAAAATGGCCCGTAGGATGGAGTTGTTGAGCTGCCATTCGTGAGTTACTGGAAACAACCTGCTGAGGCCATCTGCAGTGATGTTTCGCACGCCTGGTAAGTACACCGCAGAGATATGAACTTGGTTGTGAATGCACCACCTCCAAAGTTTGACTGTCTCTGTGCAAAGAGAAGGGGGCCTGGCACCACCTTGGCGATTTACATAGCATACGCATGCCATGTTGTTGGACATGACGGTGACGGCTTTCCCAGAAATGGCAGAGAGAAATTGAATGCAGGCATGTCTGATGGCTCTGAGCTCTAATACGTTTATGTGTAGGGATGCCTCTAGCCGAGACCATCTGCCTTGTTTCGTTAGGTTGGCCATGTGAGCCCCCCAGCCTTTCAAGGAAGCGTCTGTTGTTATGGTATGTTCTGTCTGCGGTTGTAGGAATGGTACACCGATGGAGAGGTTTCGTGGATCTCGCCACCATAGGAGCGATGTCTTGACTGTGTTGGGAACTATCACCGTCTTCTGAAGTGGGTGAAATTGTGGCCTGTAAACCGTGGCGAACCAAGCCTGTAGGTGGCGCATGTTTAGGCGTGCGTTGGGAACAACGGTTGTGCACGCTGCCATATGTCCTAAGAGTTTCAACAGCATTCGAACAGTGACTAATGGAGCGATAAGAACGAGGTTGATCAGTTCACGGATGATTAATTGGCGCGTCTAAGGTAAGTATGCTCGGGAAGTCCTCGAATCTAACATGGCGCCTATGAACTCTATGATTTGAGTTGGAGTCATGACTGACTTTTCTACGTTTATTTTCAGACCGAGCTGATGAAAGAGAGTTGTTGTGGTCTGCAAAGCCCGAAGACAGCGGTCATGTGAGGAGGCCACGATCAGACAATCATTGGGGTACGGATAAATCTTGATACCGCGAGTGTGGAGGTAAGATATGGCCACTGTTAGGACTTTGGAGAAGGTGCGAGGCGCAGTAGATAGGCCGAAGGGTAGAACCTTGTATTGGAAGTGTTAGCCATTGGCAATGAATCTCAGGAAGCGCCTATGGGAGGGATGAATGGTAATATGAAAATAAGCATCTTTAAGGTCGATGGCTGAAAGCCAATCACCTTCGTGCAATAAGGGAATGATAGTATTAAGGGTGACCATTTTGAATTTTTCACGTTTAACAAATCTGTTCAGGGGTCTTAGGTCGAGTATTGGTCGCCACCCGCCTGACTTTTTACGTACAACAAAATAGCGTGAATAAAACCCCAAGAAATGAAAAGGTGGGGGTATTGGTTCAATAGCTCCCAGTTGTAGGAGATGTTTGATTTCCTGCTGAAGAACTTGTACGTGATAGGTGTCCCTAAAGAGGGACAGGGAAAGGGAATGGGAAGGGGGCAGGGAGATGAATGGGATAGAGTAACCAAACTGTATTATTTCCAAGACCCATTGATCAGTAGTAATACTCGACCAGGCCTGATAATAGTGGGCTAACTGAAACTCAAAAGATAATGGTAGATGGATATTGCTGGAAGGTGGAAAATGATCAGACCCTCGACCAACACATCAGAAATGAAGCTTGTTTTGAGGAGGTTGAGACGTCGAATTAGAGGAGGTGTGTTGAGGCCTCTGTTTACGCCAATAAAACCTGGTTTTCGGCGTGCGTTGGTGATCCAACGGCTTAAGATCAGATAGGAACGAATACTGGGTTTGACATCGTCTCTGAAAAGGTTGCGAGCGAATGTTAGCCCGTCTAGTATATGGCGGAAAAATACCAAGGATGCGTAAGGTCGCCCTGGAGTCTTTCATTGAATGCAGTACCTCGTCTGTTTTGGAAGAAAATAATTGAGTTCTCTCGAAAGGTAAGTCTTCAATTTTATTGTGCAGCTCCCTGGGTAAAGCAGCTGTGTGAAGCCAGGATGCACAGCGAAGGACCACTGCTGCAGCTGTCAAGCGAGCCGCCATATCAGCAGCGTCTAGAGACATCTGGAGGAAGGTGCGAGCTGTTAGGTAGCCCTCCGCGATTAGGGTCTTAAATTGGTCTTTTGTAGGGTCCGACAAGTCTGCAGTAAGGTTAGATAATTTGTCAAAAATGCTATAATTATAATTGGACAGGAGTGCTGCATAGTTAGTTAATCTAATAAGCAGTGTAGAAGATGAATATACTCGTTTCCCTAAAGCATCCACCTGCTTCCAGCTTTTATCGGAGGGGGTGGCTTTAAATGCAGGTTGCTTGCTTCGCTGGTTGGCAGCATTTATTACCAATGAGTTAGGCACAGGGTGAGAAAAAAGACACTCCATGTCCTTAGGAGGAATGTAGTATTTCCTGTCATATCATTTGTTGGTCGGGGAAATTGTGGCTGGGGTTTGCCATATTAGATTAGCCGGCTCCATAATTGCCTCATTCATGGGGATCGCTATCTTGGCAGGAGTTGATGGATGCAGTATTTTAAGTAATTTATGTTGAGATTCAGCAACCTCTTGAAGGGGAATATCGAGGTGCTGTGCAACTCTTTTAAACAGTTCATTAAATTGTTTTAAGTCGTCTGGAGGGTTAACAGGGCGTTGAGTAAATATATCCTCCTGTAATTGAGAAGTTACTGGGGAGTGATGAGAGGAGTCATTAGACTTAATTGTTTCAATTGAGTGATCCTGCTGAGGCGATTGGGTAAAGCTATTGAGACTCCCAGCAGGGGAGGTTTGTTTGCCCTCGTGGGAGGTTTTGTTTGACAGTCTGGCCTGAGGAGACAATGGCCGTGTGTCATAGTGAGAGTGAGAGTGACGGTGGCTAGAGGAGCACCTTGAATAATGACGGTGCTTGTGCCTGTCAGAAGCGTAGCCATGTGAGGGGGTGAGTGAACTGCAGCAGCTGTGATGAGGAGAAGAGTAATTTGAATAATGACAGCGGCTGGAGTGTCTTGACAGCGAAGGTAAGCCAGGAGATAGAGAGGATCGATAACTGCGGCAGGGGCTGGGAGAGATGTAATGGGTCTTACGAGACCATTTGTGAGGAGGTGAGCCCCGTGCCTGAGGCAGGTTCACTGTTTGCAGTGCCGCTGGAACTGAGTTTGAAGTGGAGAGACTGTGCTCCTTTGTCAGAGCAACCGGTGCTGACGGTGCGGGCATGTCCTGGCTGTGCAACTGCGGTGCAGGTTGTTTCGGCGGCAGCGGTGCCGATGACTTATCAGTATTAATAGGCACCGAGCCAGTTTGCTTGGCAGCCCGCGGTTCCGATCCAGCACTGGGTAGGCTGTGCTTGGTTGGCAATTTTTCCCGGCTCCGTTTAGAGGCACGGGAGGACACAACCTCGAATCACCCGAGGATCCTGCAGCCTCTGGGGTGTTCGGGTTAGAAGGTTTTGAGCGCTCTTTATTAGGCATAGAAGACTCCTCCTTTTTAGAGGAGTCAGCCGGGTTGGGCTCAGTGGCTGGTTCTGGAGGGCAGAGCGACTTCTCCATGAGGAGGATTTTTAGGCGAAGCTCTCTGTCCTTCTTGGCTCTGGAGCTGAGGTTCGCACAGTGCTGGCACCTCTGGGGGACATGTTCCTCTCCCAGGCATCTAATGCAAAGTGAATGGCCATCCGACGTTGGTATGGTCTCACAGCACTGTGAACATTTTTTGAAGCCGGGTGATACCGGCATGTCTATGAGCCGCGGCTGGCTCCGCCGCGGCTTCTTCCTTTTTTTTTTTTTTTTTAAATTTGGGTAAAGGTAAGTAAATGTAAAGAATTGGTGACTGAAACTTGTCTTCTTTTTGCGGCAGGGGACCGAAAAACACTAAAAGAAGAGAGAGAGCTGAGGAGACCGTGAGCTGTCGCGGACGGTTTGAAGAGAACTGTGGGAACTGAGGGACAGCGGGCGCGCTCGCGCTGAGCCGCTTGGGCAGCGCCGCGTGCTCGTTCGGCGCAAGCGCAGCCTGCTGTGTATCTACTTTCAAAATGACCATGGAGTGGTGCCCAGACGCTGCAACACCTTCAGTGGAGCAGCATGGGACACCACTCGAAGAAGAACTTACCATTTCTAGAAATTAGAGCATGTGATTAGCTGAACTCCACTTTGGCTCATTCAACTGTATTAAACTATACTCTTCTAAAGCTACTAGGGCAGCTGTAACAACAAATGGTCCTGACCTATGTTTAGATCTCATATCAAGGGCTGTTCCAGTACAGCGTTCCCACACAATTACCATCCTAGACATTATTACTTTAGCACAGACTCAGAGTGCCATGTACAATAAACTGCAACATCACTTTCTGCAGGTGTTTCTTAGGTCTCTGAACTAACCTGCTTAGCTAAAAACTAACACCAGAAATGAGGCATAGCAAGTCAAAAGATTTCAATAAATATTTAAAGAGTGCTTGTAACACAAGATGCAAAAGTCCAAGTCTGAAACAGTTTCAGACACCACGTCAGATTTCATTTATCACAGGAATGTATCAACATACCAGTGTTTTCTTTTTAAAAGGCTAAGAATGTAAAATTTTAGATCAGCAAATTGTTAACTGGTACCTATTGCTTAACTGACACTTATTCTGGATTGAGCTGGCTCCCAAAATAACTCCAAGAACCAAAGTTAACACCCGTTTCAATGGACAAAGATTGTTTTAACTTCTGCATTTATACTGTAATAAAAGCATCTTAGACTGTCAGATAAAATGCCTATATTACATTCCTTTGTAACAGGCCTCAACAAATCTGCTAGACATTATCGGGGCCAGCCCAAAAACTTGGTGTCTGTGACTCATAGCAGTTACTTTAATGGCAGCCCCTCCCGGGCCATCATTAAAGTACATAGAATGTGTGAGGTGAACAATGGCTCCTTCACCTTAACTAGATGGCCCCCTTGAACTCAACTGGATGGCCGTTACCACCCTGGGGCCCCATTGTTTTGCAGGGCTTGGTGTAGGTGGACTCTGCCTAACTGCAAGGTTCTGCAGGGCATGACTCATACCCCCATTGTTCCCCACATTCCCTGTAATCAGGGAAAGGCGGGAAATAGTCTTTAAAAGCTGAGGTTCTGGGGTGCTCAGGCAGGACGGTTTTCAACATCTCGCCTGGCCTGATCAACCAGAAGCTGCCTCCTCCGCTCACGAGTTCCCTCTAGAGCGTATCAATGAGTTTTCCCCACGAATACAACTGCCGGCTGATTACGAGTCTCCTTTCTCTCGCCTGTAATGCCGCTGCTGCTAATAGGAGTGGTAAGAGTCTGCCCTGCAACCTTTCTTAGGGCTGCTTTAAAACTGCTTTCCCCAGCTTTACAGGCTTGTGTGTATGTCTGAGTTTATTTCCCACTTCAGTTTGTATGTTAGGAGCTTCCCGTGTCTGTAATTGCCTCTTGAAAGTTAATTGGTAGCCTTAGAAGTCTTAAGTTAGCTGTTATAGTGAGTAGGGCTATAGTGTTAGTAGGTTAGTTGAAGAACCCCATTGTTCCGCAACCTGTCCCCACTCCCGAAAGTTAGGTACCCCCCAACACTTTACAGAAACCACTGTGACAAACAAGACATACACCGACCACCGCTCACCTTACCCTATACTCATTTTAATAAAGTGTACCCCGAATCCACCCCGTACTCCATGGGTGCAGTGGTTGCCCCCCAAGATCCTCAAATATCCGAACCTGCTGGCAGGGTCACTTGGGTGCCCCTAAACAGTCAGCAGAGGAGCAACTCTCCCCTCCCCCACCACTGCAAAGTCACTGCTGGCAGTTCTTTTGGTGTTGCTGGGGGGGCAGCATGGCCACAAGGGAGAGATGGCAGCACTGCAGGGGAAGAGCACCGCCATCATCTCTCTGCTGCGGCTGCCTCCCCCAGTGCTGCCTAAAGAGCTGCTGGCAGTGGCTCCCCCCCCCTCCCCCCAGCAGCAGGAGAGGGAGAGTCCAGCACACTTGGCAGGAGGGGGATGCTAAGAGCACCAGGGCAAAATCTTAGGCGTGATGGCAAACTTACACCTAGGATTTGTCAAGGCCTGCTTTATGACACTAAAATTTACCAAATGTTACAGGAATTTTTAAACTCGTAAAATAGACATGAGCTCTTCCTATTGATCTGTTCAAGATGGTTTCTAGTATTCCTATTGAGCACAAACATACAGTTCCATGTCATTACTTTGGTTTGTGCACCAGCAGCAAGTTGCAGAAATACGGAGATTAGCTACAAAGCCAGTAGAGGGCACACAAGCAGTCCATGACAACAAAATCATTTAGTTAAGTTTCTTTAAAGCAGGAGGCTCAAGCTCAAATCACCATGAGGGCTGCATAAGGACCAGTGTTAGCCCGAAGGCCGCAGCACTGAAACCTTTTCATACAACGATATTGCAATCATCAGTAATGACAGTGTCATTGCGGGCTGTAGAAAATAGCTTTAGGGCCTGCATGTGGCCCAAGTGTTTGAGACCCCTGTTTTAAAGCCATGAATCCAGTTGGTATTTCATATCATATCTTAAAACAAATCAACAATCTGATCTCTGCTATTCGGCAGTGTTGCATTTAAGCATTTTTAACTTAAGAGTCTGAAAATCACAAAAGCAAGAAATAATTCATTTTGTCAAATCCATCCCTGTTCTAATTATTATAACACAAATCTATCCTGAGTTGTTTGGAGACTTCATAATTTTAGTTGAGTGAAGGATGAAATTTTGCCCTACTTTTCAGCACCCTTGCTTTAGTAAGTTAAATCATACTTTTATTTGATGATCTTTAATCTCCATATATTCTTAAAAAGTATTCAGATACTAAAAAGGCTATTTTGGAGTTGGTTAACACATTTAGAGTACCTATATACATGGAAGAGCTGCAGCACTTGAACCATCAACAGTGGATATTTGCCAAAACAGCTTACCCCTTAACAGAATGCAGAAACTATTGTTAAGAGGTGATTTATTCATTTAAACACACAATGAAGTTACTGGAATACTGTGGTTCCCGCAGTCACATCCCTCTTTTTAAAAGGGATTAATCCACAGTGAGGAGTATCTATCATGTTTCGAACAAATGTGCAGGACTTTTCATGAGACATGCAGAAGAGCTACAATTTGGTAAGAGTAAACACAATAGTTTTAAAAGAGCTTGTTAGGCTATTTTGACTTCACCTTCCTATTTGCAACCCAAACACTTTTCAAGTAGACACATTTTAGTCCACAAAATAAACAGGGACTCTGGCGGCACTTTTAAAGACTAGCAAATTTATTAATTGCATCAACTTTTGTGGGAGAACACCCCGCTTTATCAGACACTTGAAGAAAATAAATGTGTTAGTCTTTAAAAGTTCCACTGGACTCCTCTGTTTGTTTTGCTGGACTAGACTAACATGGCTACCCTTTGGGTTTTAGTCCAGTAATTTTTTGAAAAAAAATTATGAAGCGTGCCTAAGCTTGAAACATAACTGAACTCAGTACAATGGCTCCATTGTTTTAACCCTTTTAGAACTCTTAACATTTAATTGGAGTTCAACTTTCATGCTGAGTACAAAGAAAATAAGCCTAAACTACTTATTTGATAAGGGTGAAATCAGTCATTAACCTACTCCAACCATAAATTTGATAATTTCAAAATGTAAACAATAAATACTTCAGAAATCAGTTAGCTCTACAGCAGAAATTAACCCATTGTTGCTATTAAGTCACGAGTACAATTCAAGCTGTCGTAGTTTTGCCTAGTTCTGTCCTGTAATCAGCACACCGCATTTCCTGAGATGGTCATATAGTTGCTAACCATTCTTGTGGATGACAATGGGGTTTCCTTTTTCTCTTTTTTTCTACATTATGTTTAAATACTTATCTGCATAATGAAGTTGTGCGTGCATGTAGGGGCCAAAGATAAAATGGTCAGAGTTGAATGCCAATAGAATAATTTATTACTTACATAGAGCTCTTTATGCAAGTATATCAAAGACTTTAATTGCCCTATAAAATGCTATCTCCATTCTGCTGACGGGGAAAACAGGTGTAAAGATTAATCCTGAGCTCCTTCCAGCAGACCCTTATGTCTCCCATAAATACTTGGCATACAGAAGTAATCATATGTAGTTTCTCTACATCTTCAGGAGTATTGCTACAAAGCAGATCAAGTATTAGATTTAAAAGCAAATCATTTTATTTACTAATTCCAAATATAGCTTTTTTTAAAAAAACCCAATCTGTACGCTATTCTCTTTAACTATCTGATTGACAGAACACTTGCTGGCCAGTCAACGTAATTGAAGCAGCATAATTTTTTATAATTAAAATAACTTGCATTAAAAGGTAGATGTATAATAGGCAACTAAAAAAATTCTATCTAGATTTCCACTGAAAAACAGGGAAAAACTTTCTCCCAAAATAATTGAGTTTTTCTAGTCATTCTAAAACATCTTGTAAAAGTCATGAAGAGTAATATCAAGAGTAGAAAAATCACTGGGAAAGCGCTGGAAGTTCTACCACCAATCATACCACAAAACTGAATTCTAGTATTTTGAAGAGGGTATAAAAATCTTCATTTTAGTTAAGCCAACATCAGGATTTATTTACCAAAGTCTATTCTTTATGCTTAAACCAAGTCAATAAATCTTGATAGCATGCTTTTCTGTGAAAGTATAATATGCACAAAGGATTCAGGTGTTTGGTTCAACAGCCCCAGACTGCTACTAAAAGAATTATATTTGAATATTCAAGGCTAACCACTTTATTTCACTTGAAACCAGCTACCCTACTTTTTTTTTTTTTTTTTAAGAAGTGTTCTGTCACATTCATTTTAAATTGTTTAAAAAAATCACATTTCATTGAAGTTAGATACATTTCTTCTGTGTCAGGTGTAATAAAGCTCAAAAATAAGCTTTTTTTTTCCCCTGCCAAGAGGTCCCCATCCCAAGGAATGGGAAATTATTTCAGGTCTTTTTTTCTTCAATATTCTTGCATCCAAAGAAGCAAAAGTTTTCAACTTAAAATAATGCAGTGTTCTGATGTACTGTCTATCTCTATAGAGAGTCCATTCTCCAGATGCAGGATTTAGTGGGATTTCAATAATGTATTAAACTTCTTCATTCTTCAAGCAAAACAGTGCGCAATGCATCTTCTGTATCAATTAATATTGAAGCTATTGCCCCATCATTAAATTCAAAAGAAATTCCGCCATCTACCACCATACAGGCATCCCAACAGCGTGACCGGACACAAACCCTGCAAAAAAAGACAAGTGTTTCACTCAGATTTCTTAAAAGATACTTAGAAAACATACCATTATATTGAAGTATCAGCAGGACATGAGATTAGCTCTGATAGACTGAATAGTCCCTTTTGTTTTAGGTGTTGGTAAATCCATACCAGAAGAAGAAGAATGATTTTAAAATAAATGAATATAATTTTTTTAACATAAACTTATTTAAAGCTAAACTTAAACTGACAGCCTATTCTAAGGTCTAAACTTGTGATACATTAAAATAATTTAGATTAACAGAAAGTATTAAATGCTTGATGCCAAGTTTTAAGAAAGTCAAAGCACTGAACTTGTGGAAGTCACTAGGTCAGCACATAGAATCAAATTGTTGAAGTGCAGAACCAGATTTTGACAGCAGCAGCCTCTCTGCATATACAGAAAGTATATTTTCCTTATTTTAGTTTATTCAATTAATTTAGTTCAATTAAATGACTACTTAATTCAAAGTTGAAACACCAACTGGGAACTAGAAAAGCAGGAAATCTTGTTTTCCTCTTCTGATCTAAGTGATGGAGGATGAGATCTATCCATCCTAAAAACTTGACATGGCAACCAAAAACAATCTGTTCGGTTCAATTCCTATAGATAATACTTTGATAAATCAGTTTTAAATGCAAAACTTGTTTTGGTAACAAAAAGTTTATCAAAGTTTACATATCAACACAGTTAAGGTAGTTTTATTTAACTAATAAAACCATTTTTCAATGTTTGTGGCCTTACATTAATTTAATTTTAATTTCCATCCAAATAGAGTTTGGCATAAATGAGTAAAACATTAACACTCTGGTACAGTGGCTTTCAACCTTTTTTTTCATTTGCTGACCCTTAAAAAATTCTGAATGAAGGGTATGGATTCATTTGAAAATCTGAAAAGCCATGGACCACAGGTTGAAAACCACTTATATAGTAAATAAAAACAAAAAAAATCCCTACATCACTTATTTTGCAACATAATTAAAACCTCAAAATTAAGATTCCTAATAAAAGTTCTATAAAGTTAAATAGATGTATGTTCCTAGTTAGCAAAAAAATACTAAGTTTTACTGTAAAGCCTATATTTAATTGTAAATTAAGCTATTTTATTAGCTGCCAACCAATGAAAATCAACTGCACTTGATGAAACTTGAAAGTACAAATGCAAAGTGTGGTTAAAAATCAATTATTTAAACCAATCCATTCTTCCTCATCAACATAGAATCTCACTGAATGAATGCAGTATTTTTCAAGCATCTTTTGAAAAGAACTTCAACAGTAAAAATTTCATAATTATTATATTAGTACTTTGCTAAGGAGAGAGAAGAAATCTACATGGAAGATGAAAGTAGGCATGCAAATGAAGAATTATACTGTCAGGAAAAATAAGAGCCTACATAGTGACTGTTCAAATAATGAGAATGCTGTAGCTCACTTAAGTTTTGAAAGATAGCTACAATGAAAACCAGTTAATACTGACACGCTTAATGGAAGTTTTTTTAGAAAATGATGTGGTAAATGAGCCAGTTCACCACAATGCTACTACCTATATGATGCCCAGTTAAAAAGTCATGCATATCAAGTAGTCATTGCTTACTGTACAAGTAATTACAGTATTTTTAATTAGAAGGAGTACTGATTTTCTAACAAGACAAAAGGTTTGTATGTGAAACAGATGTGGATAAATGTGAATGACTTTGCCTTTTACTGCTAAGGAAATGCAAGCTTGAAGGAGACTGTTTATGTAGAATTGGCTCATTACTGTCAATATTAAATGTTTGAATTACCAGATATTTTAAGCTAAAACTTAACCTATACATTTTCTAGAGGCAGCCTCTTCTAATACTGAACAAAATACCAACAAAACATTGCCACTAGCATATTCTTCCAGTTGACTTACCTTTAAAATGAAAAGGAACTCAACTGTTGGGGTTTATCCTTAAGAACATGTAAAAAGTGAGAATGGCATTAATAAAAAAAGTTTTCAAAAATATCTCACTGATGAAGAATGGGACAGCAGTTAAGAAGAATCCTAAAGCTCTAAATCTAAAATTTACACATGTGGGGAACTTCAGTTGGCAGGGATAGATTAAGTTACAAACAGGCACTATAGTTACAAGCCTGTTTGTCCCAGATCCTTAGATCACATGGTAAAGTCAGAATGTAAACTTTCATTTAAAAAAAAAAAAAAAAAGTGACATTTCTAACCTCATGGTCATGAAAAAAAAAAGCTTGTAAATGTAACCCAAAATCCCTGATGCAGTGATAATCTGCCTGAGAATTCAAAAAAGCCTGAAACAAAAGCTCTGACAGGTGTGAATTGGCCCTATGTGAGCTAACACCTCAAAACTGGTATGTGAGTGAGAGAGAAACCAGGTCCAGCCCACACACACACATGCAAATTCATGTCCATTGCCAAGTAGTACTGGCCCCTACCTCCTGCTTCTCCCAGAGGGAATGAGGCTTCTGCTGCTACTCCTGAGTGGCTGCTGGTAGTGTTCAGCCCATCTTGGCACTCCTGGCCCTGTGAATAGGCTCAGTCTCTTGGAGTTGTTTTTATTTGGTATTTCTCTGGCAAAAAGCCCCTTCCAGTTCCGAGGGTCTTGTGTTTGTTTGCAAACCTCTCTGTCCCTTCCCCTCTTCCTGCGCCAAAACACTATAGGCATTTAGCTAGCCCCATTGTCTTTATTCTCTTCTCTGGGTACCTGCTTGCAGCTCTGGCTGTTTACACACTACTGCTGGAAAACAGTTGTGATTATCCTCCTCCCCCTGAGCCATGTAAAATACCTAGAAACATGCTTCACATCTGTACACATACATGATGCTGCAGGAAACATGATACCGTAACAATCAATCAATCAATCAAATCATAGGGCTGGAAGGGACCTCATGAGATCATCGAGTCCAACCCCCTGGGAATTGAACCCAGGACCTTCTGCATGTTAAGCAGAGGTGCTAGCCACTACACTATAGGCAGAGCATTCAAAAAAGGAATGTTGCATGGCACATTTTGTATCCAGCTACACAAATTACATTGCAAAAGTGAACAGAAAAAGTACTTAGATCATAATCCAATGGGAATCATGAGACACCTCCTTATTTTTGAGATACAGACAAATGTCCTGTCCCCTCCCTCTGATGTAAGAAATAAGATTCCTGACAGTATCCTCTAGTATGAAAATGGCAACTCAGAACTTTTCACAGTACCAGCCTCAGAAACAATGCTACCAATCTCTGGCCTGGGTGGACTACCATTGCACGGACAGAGTAGAAGTATTAGTCTCAAGAATTTAGGAAAGAGCCATAATGTTAAAAGTGTCAGTAGAGATGAGATCCAAAGGGGCAGCTGTGTTAGTCTAGTTCAGTAAAACAAACAAGGAATCCTGGGGCACTTAAAGACTAACTAATGTATTTATTGCATGCGCTTTCATGCGAGAAAAATCACACTTTGTCAGATGCTTCAGAGCTTCTGATGAAGTAGGATTTTCTCCCACCAAAGGTCATGCAATAAATATATTTGTTAGTCTTTAAGTGCCACAGGACTCCTTGTTTGTTTTAGTAGGGCTAAGAGGACTAGGTTCCCCCTACCACTTCCAGCAAGCAAAGTCTCATTTTACTACAAACCCTCCATTAGGCCAGCGATCTCAACCACTGTGTTGGGACACAATGGTGGGTTGTGAAGAGCTGGGAGGCGTATAATGGAAAACTGGCAGCTCAACTTAGAGACAGTTTGGGGCTCCTGGCTCCCGCTGCTCTCTGCTGCCCTCAACAGCCCACTCTCGCTGCACAACACAGGCAGCAGCCAGAGCCAGATAAGTAAAGGGACTTAGGAGGCTGCAACCCAGAGATCCTGGGCTGATGGGGGGGACAGGGCACCATCTGCCCCACAAAATGAACCTCGCCCCATCAAGCCAGGGCACCAGCCTGCGCCAGCATTCCACCCAGGTCCCAGAGTGCTCTATCTTTCAGAGCACCACAGTCCCCAAGAGCTGGTATTTTTCCACACTTTATATGCAAATAGACTGTTTCAAATACAGGCATCCAACTGGTTGTGAACATTGTTTAGAACTCATATCAAAAGCTTCCTACTTTAATAGTTTTCTTATACTACTTTTTGTGGGCCTCAGTTGCATTCAAATTGAATGCACTAAGTAAACTTTTTTGGTCAGTGTAACTTTCTCTGTATGTCTGCCCATCTCATGTGATTTTTTCAGATGAAGTGAAAAATCTTTGCTCTGTCTGAACAATTAACACTGAAAGTTACTAACAGAAAGGCAGACACTTATTTCCAACTCAGCATAGACAGAAACCTAAATATCAAGCACATTTAAGTCAAACTCTGAGGCTACCTATTTCATTCTACACATTAGTTAACCATTAAGTGTTTGATTATATTTATAGGCAACTTACTTTGAAAAGAACCCACGTTGTAGACTACTTGAGAAAACCCGGTTTGCAATAGGTTCTCGAATACTGAAAAACATCTTTGGTTCCTCCGGACTATACTGCAGGGAGTCATTATATTCATTTGTTACTGTAAGCAAAGAAATTGAAGCATCACTTTCTCTAAAGGAGTTATTCTCAAGATTGCACATGCCAAGCAGAGGAACAATTCCACTATCAAACTAGTATTTAGACAGCATTTTGAATTTTTAATAGTGCCCAATTAGAATGAAAAGGTTTTATATTTACAGGAGGAAATCAATACAGTTCCAGTGTGTGACTAACCACTGGCTGACTCTCTCAATTCAGAACCATTATTCACCACATCAGTTCCTCAATATAAAGATCTGAAATTCTCTGTCAAAACATTTATGCCCATTACACATTAAGCTATAAAGTCTCCTGTATTGCAGATCATGTGGTACCTTATATTTAGTCTAAAAAGCTTTTTCAAAGAAAAACTACTGTTTAGTGTGATGAAGCACTTTTAAATGTCATAATTTTTAAATTTTAGAATACAATCAATATGAATTATTAAAAATCCTATAAAACTGCTAAAAATGTCATTTTCACTGACCTTTCTGTATTAGTTCCCTGCTCAAAGGAAGATTCAAGCCCTCGTGCTTTTTAGCTGTTGAACCAAAGGAAGAAAAAAGCCCAATCATACATGATTATCTTCAGATAAAATTAACATGTTATGTTCTGTTTTACTGCCAGCTTACCAATTTTAAGAATCTCTTCCACAGCCTGAGTTGCCACCTTATTAATATTATAGGACCTAAACAGAGGTAAAGATAATATTTGGTAAGTTACACATATTGCCAAAAATTTCTTCCATACAGACTTCAAAACTACCCATAGGGGAAAAAAAAATGTAATCAAGGTTGAGCAAAGATGCTAACAATTTCAGAAAATGCCTCAATACAACTCTTGGATTAAAAAGGATCTTCACTTTGGAAAGCATAATCATCCAGAACTAAAGTGTCAATTAACGAAAAGACTAGAAAAACACAGATAAAGTTATACAAATAATCTAAATTCTGCCTCTGTCACGATTCTCAGATCCACTAAACAACTGCTGATAATTCTTCTCTTAATATCTAAATGAAAAAGAACTCAATCTGCAAATTGAGTACAGTTAATCTGTGCACATATCCCTGCTACCCTCATTACTCTTTCCCATTTCCTATTCCTACTTATTAGACAGAGGGTTGCTAATCCTTCACGACTGTCCTGGAATCTCCAGGAATTAAAGATTAATCTTGGATTAAAGATTGTCATGATGAAATCTCCAGGTATATGTCCAACCAAAACTGGCAACCTCATCTTATTTACAAAGACCTCTTTCCATTATTTTGGCAATCGAAAAGGGATTTAAAGTGGACCTCATACCCCAGTAACACAAAGGTGCCTGAGGGTGAATTAGCATCAAACCCCTTTGGTCTTTTAATTTAATACAAGACCTAAGGCAGATGTTAGAGCAGTCAACATATATATGTATCCTTTAAGGATCATTTATACAACCAGAGTAACACAAAAGAGTCTTTGTATAAATAAGAATCAAGCCCATTATGTTTTGTATTAAATTAGATTAGATGGCTCTTTGGGGTAAGAACTATTTATGTGTTTGTATGTAGCGCAGTGGCACAAGGCCCTGATCCTGATTGAAGCCTTTGGCACGACTGTAACAAGTGCCACAGAATTGGCTATAAACTTCACCCCATGCCACCATGAACTCTAGATTCTATGATTTCATTTTAAAAGTTGTTGTTTCTAACCCTTAAGATTATCATGAAAATAGGAATAGTGCAGTGTTGTTGTCTTGTGTTCGGAAAACATCCATGTGAGCTGCTCTGTTCATTTCATTGGATTTTTAACTTTGAAACCGAGTCATCTTTAAGTGAATTAACTATTTGATTGCTATACATCTGGCATCGCCCATCTCATGTACATTTCCAGCTGCCAAACACTCTAGCAGCAACCCTTCTCAGCTGTCAAGCCCTACATGCTCATTCTCAACAATTACTACCTGAAGTTATGCATCTTTAATACAAAATTCTGAAGCACAATGAAAACTGAAGAAAAATTTGTGGACAGTGTGAAACAACAATTTACTATAAAAACATAGAGGCTACAATTCATTGATATTTACATGTTACTAAAAAATCTCTGTCTAAGTTTATCTGAGATTTTGACCAAATTTCCACGGAAGTGTTCCAGAATCCAGAGGCCTTGCCACCACTCCACAAATTATAAGCACAGCTGCTTGGCCAAATGCAAGCTGTTCAAACACAGGCTGTGCAGTTCCTAAAGACCTAAGGAAACTATATTTTGTTTGCTTTCCTGTATATGCAGAAATTGCACCTGCTTAACCAAAATAATTTAAAGCTTATACTTTGACTTTAACTGGAACAACTCTGTGTAGAGACAAACTCTTACTCATTTGTGAAGAGTCCTTAATCAAAAAGATCATACACCTTCCAAATTAGGTATGAACAGAATGGTGGAAGAGGAAGCTAGCAGTAAAAGGTGTGGGAAAGGCTGTTTGGGTGACTTCTGAATATGTACTTGCATGTTTCCCAAATCGCAGGTTTCTTTTTCTTTTCCTGCTAGACTACCATGTTTAGGCATTTTCAAAAGATGGCTGCTCAACCTTAACAATAGTTCAATGACATGAAATTAGCTGGACTCTGTAAATCAGACAGATGCTGGCTTCCCTATCTCCTCTATGGCACTTCTCATCTCTAGATGGCTTGTCCTACACATTTGCCTGACCAAACCCTGTGTCCCCAAGGTAGTTTTCATTCTCCTCATCCTCTAACACCAACCCTTTCAACCATATAGTTGTCTGCCTGCCATTTCCAGTTGCAAGAGCTGTCGGAGAGAGACGATAGGCAAAAACACTGAGCACATATTGGGCATAATAATTTTTCTTTTATTATTCATCACATACAAGCTTGGTTGATGGCAACTCACACATTGCCCAAAGTAACTAACCTAGTACTTTAGAAGCCAGCAAAAATGAACATATTGGAGAACAGTTTTGCAAAACTTCATGTCATTCAAATTTTTTTCAGATGAGAAACATTTAATGCTTAATATTAAAGTAGTGACACTAGCTTACCAGGCTTTTGATCCTGTTCCAGTGCACACATTGAGCCCTGAACTCTTTTGTTTTTCCCATGGACCATCATCAACTGATACCTCATAGTAGGAGGCCCTATGAAGTGAGAATTTAAAACTGGGTTTGCAGGACTTATAGTTCATCCTGAATAAGACAGAACACATAGCCCTATATCAGGCATGTATAAATGTAGATGGGCCAGTTTCAAAAACAGCTAACAAGTTCTCAACAGATATTTGTACAGTTTTCATATGGAGGTAAGTTTTGCTTTGCTGCCTCATGAGCTTTGGTTTTTTTAATAAACTACTTTGTTAGCATAAAAATAACTCACATTATTTTACTTATAAGAAATCAGAAAGTTAAATATTTTGGTAGCCTTTAAAAGTTGTCCAATCAACATTAAATGTTAACTCTGAATATTGTATATTTCCAATACAAAACAGCTTCTTCCATCTCCAGCTTATAACATGTTCTGAAGATACTGGTATTTTCCATATTTCAACATTCATTTTTCTAAATAGATTCCTCAGCTCTTGATACTACTTCATATTGCACTCCATGAAAGTGAGAAACCCTTTATGATTTACTTACTGGTCACAACTTGACAGACAGCTGGGATTTCTGTGTTTTCACAAACCGAACTACATATACAACTGGCTCAATTTGTTCTGTTGTTGATCTGCTTATAAACTCTGCTCATGTTACCAAATTACATCAGAAAACTCAAACTGGTAAGAAGTTCCAAAGAACAGAAAAGTTTTAATGCCAATAAGAGCAGAGCTTCAAACTGCACATGTAATCACTCCATTAACAACTTATAACTAACTGGATTCTTCAAACAGTTCTGGCTTAATTAAAATCAGTAAGCCTTGTTTCTGCACTTTAGAAATGCCTCCTAAACTACAAACATAGTAAAGTAGTAACCTTGTTACAGGAGTGCCTTGCAAAGCAGGACATTACTCTCTTTGTGCAGAAACTGAAGTTCTTCAAGATGGTTATCCCTGTGGGCGTTTCACTTTACATATCCAGGAGCCCATCTTGAACACCCTTAGCTACTACACAAGGGGAGTAACCATCGCTACCTCCTTTTTCTTCTAGAGGTGTTCCTTTGGATGTTGCACTTCAGGTGACTGTTGAGAAGTGCCCCTCACTGTAAGAAAGGGCTTCAGAGTTGTGCTAAGTACAGCTGATACAAGTGAGTCCAAACAGGGCATCGGAGACTCGGAGACCAATGGCTGTTCTAGAAATAACAGTGTTTTGGAAACATGTAGACTTCCAAGTGGCTCCTTTACAAAAGTCTACAACTGGTACCTTGTTGAGGAAGGCAATGGATGCTAAGACTACACTTGTGGAATGTGCAAGGGTCCCACTGGGGGCCAGTTTTTGTTTGTTTGTTTTTGTTTTTGTTTTGTTTTTTTTTAAACAGACATGAATACACCCTGATATCCACTTGGATAGTCTCTGGTTGGAGATAATCTTCACAACAGAGAGATCAAAGGGAGAGACTAACAGTCTCAGTGATTTTCTAAAGCTTTTTGCTCTCTCTAGGCAAAAGGCCAGGGCTCTTCAAACTTTCAGAGTGTGGAACACTGATTCTCTCTTATCTGCATGGGGAAAACACATAAGTAAATTGGTTCATTTAAATGAAAAGAAGATGCAACTTTGGGTAGAAATTCTGCATATAATCTCAGGGTGGGTCTTTTTTTTTTTTTTTTTTTTTTTTTAAACAAACATTGTGTAAGGAACTGGCCAAGCTGAAGTTCTGCACCAGGCTTAAGCGCCAAGCCCACAGCAGGGCTGGAGCCCCAGGCCTCTTAAGACTGAAGGGGGGCCAGGAGCAGTCATAATTTGTTTTAAAACTCCAAATGGGGTCACTTACACAAAATGTTAGAGAACAGAGGCCTGGTGAGCTCAGCCTCCCTGCACTAGCCTCTCCTCTCCTGCTACAAACCAAGTCTGATGAGGTAAAATCCATACTCCCTTCAGACAAGAGCTCATTCAACCAAAGGCAATTATGTAATAATAATAATTCTACATTTGTAAGTTTAACTTTCATGATAAAAAGATTGCACTACATTACTTGTATGAGATGAACTGAAATATTTCTTTCATCTTTTTACAGAGCTAATATTTGTAACCAATATCAAGTAGGCACTGTACACTGTGTTCGGTGTTGTAATATAAACCAATATATTTGAAAATACAGAAAACATCCAAAAATATTTAAATAAAGGTGTTTTGTTTAACAGTGCGATTAAAACTGATTAGTTGCAATTAATTGAACAGGGAAGTAGTGTAGTGGCTAGCACCTCTGCTTAACATGCAGAAGGTCCTGGGTTCAATTCCCAGGGGGTTGGACTTGATGATCTCATGAGGTCCCTTCCAGCCCTATGATTTGATTGATTGAAGTACAAAAGGGAGAAAATGTAGCATTAATGCAATGTTTTTTAATTGCTTGACAGCCCTAGTAAATATATATAGCTTGATATTCATGGGCTGAAAAGAAATATGGCAGCAAAAACAAAGATTACCTACTAAATTGTCATTAAACTGATATTTAAGCAAAAACAAATTTAGACTTTGCCACACTTCAGAGTTTAGCAATCTAGAACTTTACTGTACCTGGATGAGAGAGACTCTCCAATGAAGACTTCATTCAGTGCCCTCACTGGTAAAAGATGTGGTCCAGATATCTCAGATCCTGCAGGCATTGAGCAATTGATAGTTACTAAAAAAATGAACTATCGTGATAAGTTTCAAATTACATCTCTAAAAACGAAGTTTTCAAATTTTTCTTAATCCATTAGCAGTAACTGACTTAAGAGTGCATATATTTGCAGTCTTAATCTTTATTTTTCTTAATTAATAGTTTTAGTAATTTATTTAATCTTAATTTTATTAATGTGCTTAGTGGTTTTTTTTGTTTGTTTTTTTTTAATTTACTTAATCATGGTTTTTCTGAAGAGTTCATTTTTCTGACAGATTTTTCAGGTTTGGTCTGTACCCAAACTTCTCCATGAAAGTTGAGAAAAGAACAGTTTAAACATATGAAGTGGGGGAGAATGAAAAAAATAATAGTTTTGAATGTATTTTGTCAAAACCTGTGGATACTCAGACAAGCTGAATTCTTCTCTTCATAGTGAGCGTAATTAACCATTGGAACAACTTACTTACCTAGAGCTGTGATACACTCTCCATCACCGGCAATTTTTAAATCAAGACTGGATGTTTTCTTAAAAGATATACTCTGTTGCAAACTGTAATTATTTCAGGGAAGTTCTATGGACTGTGTCATGCAGGAAGTCAAATTAGATGGTCCAAATGGTGCCTTCTGGCCTTAGAATCTATGAATAAGAAGAGCTCTAGCCAAGTTGCTAGCTACCACTACCAGACTATCCAAAGAAGGTACAAGAAAACTGTTATGACAACATGTTTACAAAAAAGTATTCTCCTAACCTTTATTAGTTAGGAGATGGTTTATGTGCTGAAGCATGAGGGTTTCATCATTTCCAATTTTTTTAATTTTTACTGTTTCAAGTCTGTATTTGTTATGCATACAAATATTCAATCTTCTCTGAATCTTGATAAATGTAGCCTTAATATCTTATAAAAATAAGTTCCACAGGCTAATTATGAACTGAATAAACAAGTATTTAGTTTTAAAATCTGCCACCCTTCAACTTGTTTGAATGCCCCATCCTTTGTTTCTGTATTGTGAGAAAGGATGAACATTCCACCTTCTCCACACCGTTATTATGCATACCTTTAACATGTCCTCATTTATTTGTGTCCTCTAATGAACATCTTTTCACTCCTAATCATTTTAGTCTCTTGATAGCTTTTCTATGCTTTTTATCATTCTATCACCTGTTTCTGAATCCCTCTAATTACGGCATATGCACTTTGAGATGAACAACTGAGGTAATGATATTATGCTATTTTCGGTATTAATTTCCACCCCATCCAGCAGCGAGGCTATTTTACTAATGCTTAATAGAGAAAAAAGCCACAATAGCTAACTCTTTCATCTTAACAATAAAGGAGTCTTGTGGCACTTTTAAAAAATAAATTTATTTATTGCATGCGCTTTCGTGGGCACAAAAATGTATTATGATAAATAGATTTTTGTGCCCACGAAAGCGCATGCAATAAATAAATTTGTTAGTCTTTAAAAGTGCCACAGGACTCCTTGTTTGTTTGGCTGATATAGACTAGCACTGCTACCCCCTTTGAATCTTTCATACTAAATACCAATGATTCACAAGCACTTTCTGGGCCACAGCAACACAAATTATTGAGGGGTCTTTCAAGATTCTGCACTTAACATTTTCAAGGGAGGAATTAAACAAACTTTTGTCTGACTCCACAGGAATTTAAAAAAACAAGGAGTCGTGTGGCACTTTAAGACTAACAGATTTATTTTTTTGCATGAGCTTTTGTGGAAGAAAATCCCACTTCCTCAGATGCTTTGAAGATGAGTGAACTTACAGAATAGAATGAAAATAAATGCAAGGGGGTGTAAAACATAGGATCAGGTCATACAGTAACAGCAAGTCAGAGCAGTTGTTAGGTTCAAACCCTGGGAAGCCTGAAGTCAAATTCAAAAGGGATAGCCATGTTAGTCTAGTCCAATAAAAAAAACAACAAGGAGTTATGTGGCACTTTTGTAATGGGAAAAGAACCCATAGTCTCGATTCAATCCTGCTTTCACAGAATTTAATTTGCATGTTAATTCAAGCTCAGTTCACTCATCTTCAAAGCATCTGACGAAGTGGGATTTTCTTCCACGAAAGCTCATGGTTTTTTTTTTTTGGTTTTGTTTTTTTTTTTTGCTGGACTAGACTAACACAGCTATCCCTTTGGAAATCCACAGGAATACCCAGGTTTCCACAGCTAAAATTCTTATTCGATTTCATCCTTGAATTTCCAGTTACTCTCATGGCAACAATAAAACAGAAAAGCACTCACTTTCCTCAATTCAACGTGGTGTGAGAGCTTTCTCTCCTGGCCTGTCTGGCACACCCCTCATAATGAGCTATGGTTTAAGATGTATCATCTCTTTTGAATTACAGTTTGCTTCTTAAAAACATTTAAGTATCTCAGGTATGATTATGATTACATTTGGCCTGCTCAAGGTTAGGGTCCTAGCTTGAAGAAAGGTTGGCAAAAATAAAAAGTTACTTTACTGTAACTCAAACACCGCTAGCCCAAGAAAAGACCTGGGGTTCGGCGTGCTCCAACTTGGGGCTTGAGCCGCATAACCAGTGGTGGCAGACCCATGGCTCAGGCTCTGCAACTTGGGGCTCAAGCCCCGGGAGCCTGGCACCAGCTACACTCCTGCTGTAACTGTAATTTTTCAAGAAGTTGCATGGAGTATACAGAAACCCCACTGATGGTGTGTTTGAACACAATGCATGAGAGACCAGAATTTCCAAATATCAGTGTCTGTGGAGGCCACATGTACTCTGTGCTTTCAGATGTTCCTATACAAGAGCATAGGAGATGGAGATGACTGTGGTTTTCCCTGGGTTCCCTTGCAATTCTATGCCCCCATTGCTGAGGACTCCACAATACATAGATAGCACCAATACTTTAACGCAGGGTCTTCTTTCTATCTGAGTTTTAACTGCCAAAAAAACCAGTGTTTCCTTTTTAGGAATAATTTGACTAAGACTTTGAACAGCAGAATACAAGAAATACCATTTAAGAACCCTAAGTCTTCCTACAGGATATGGCAAATAGAACTTTTGAAATGGAATGTCAACTAATATATATTAAAAATTTTTAGAAATTCACATGTATGTAGTACCAGGTAGACATATTTCAACACTGCTCCAAATCTGGGTCCTGACCTGAGGGACCATTCCCCTCTCTCCATGGGTTTGTGCTGCTAAATTTATGACAATTTTACAAGCCTGTAACTACCACATCCCCAAGAAAATATCACATAACCAATTGCCCATTCAAGATAGCACTGCTAAGTTTTATTATGTCCATAATACCAGGTTCAACCTACTTTGATCCTGGAACCTTCCATTAACATGAGCCCTGCTGTGCTGCTCCTGGCTCAACTGCTGTTCATGCAAGTCTACAGGAGTAGGATTAATACCAGTTCCTTCCAAATACATCCGGATTCGTTGCCGCCACTGCCACCTTAGAAAACAAAGAGTTCGGTATCAATGTCAGAGCACTCAAAAACATTTTGAATCACTGGATACAAGGATTTTATTTGATACAATCACACTCCAAACTTCGGTAACTATATCAGCAATTTTTTTTTTTATAAGGCAGGAGATATCCAAATTCATAAGTCAGTTTATAAAGCTGTCACCAGATTTGTCAATTATAATTCAAATTCCTTACAGAAGACACTAATTCAAACATCTATTTTACATCAATTTCTATGTTGTTAAATGGTTATTAACAAATTATTTTCTGTCCAGTTGAGTACAATTTTCTTTTAAACACCACATGACAGGAAATTTACCCTTCTGTGCACATGACCCCTCCTCCCCTCAAAGCACTGGTTTTCAAACTTCCCCCCTCGGGACCCAGTTGAAAAAAAAAAAAAAAATTTATACCCATGACCCAAAAATTACATCCTCAAGCAAAGCTTCCCAGTCATTTGGCAGCAGCAGCGGGCTCCATGACCCAGTACTTGACAGTCTGCCAACCAGTACTAGGTTCTGACCCCTAAGTTTGAAACCCACTGCCTTAAAGTCTTCTGTGTTTCACAGAGAAAAAGCTCTCAGAAAATCCATATGGCAAATAATGGTTATTTTTTGTATTCACCCTTCTTCATTGTATTTGTGGATGCCCAAAAGAAGGTTGTTATAGATTCTTACCTGAATTGCTGAAACATTGTGCTTATTCCCCTCAGCAAAAAAGGAACAATTCCTCTCCACTCTTCCTATTTTACCTGGAAGAAACTGCAGCAGTTTCCTCTATTCAATTCTGACCAGAAAACGGTGGGTCACTTACCAGTAACAGTCCTTCTTCAAGATGGGCTGCTCGGATCCATTCAGTAATAGGTGTCTCCGTGCCAGAGTGCCAGATTTGTCAGAAGACTTTTGTCCTAGCCTGTCAGATCAGGGCAGGCAGCCACTGCCGCCCGCGCCACCCCGTGGCTATATAAGTGGCCACCGCCTGGCCCCTCCTCAGTTGTTAGGAGTTGGCAACTCCAGCTGTGGGGAAGGTGGGAGGGATCTGAATGGATCTGAGCAGCCCATCTCGAAGGAGGACTGGTAAGTAACCCACCATTCTTTTTCGAGCGCTGCTCAGATGCATTCAGTAATAGGTGACTGCTCGCCGTTTTGATGGATGGCTGGTGGAGTTGGCACTTCCGCCTTCAGCACAGAGTGACCACTTGAGGGTCTGGCCCAGTCAGTATGACCCCAGGGAGCCAGAGCTCAACTGGGCACCTGAGAACCAGGCCGCAAGGCCTGGGACAGCTGGGCCACAGCACAGTGTAAGATCCTGAGGAATCTAAGGCCAGCCAGAGTGAACCTCAGGGAGACCAGGGTTACCCTGGGGCTAGGGCCCTGCCATGATAACCCGACTAGGGAACTGTGAACATTTCCTCCCCCCCGCCCCCCCAATAGGGCAGAGCAAGAAGACGCTATAAGAAGCATCGAAAGGAAAAACAGGTGGGGAGCCTACCACGCATCGCCTGGCCTCCTGTCCTGTCACACCCTGCAGTAGGATGAGGACTGTACATAAGAGTGTATGCATACATGGCCACCTAGCGGAGTGAGAAACATTCCGGTTCGGGAGGAAGGGACCTGACGCTCAACCTTCGCTTCAGCGAGAAGTTGGGGACTGCACAAATAGTCAGCCTACAGGATGACCACAGCTGGGCTATCAGGGTAACCCCTAAATGCACCACTTCCGGGAAGAACCGAAGGGACAGAATCAAACTCCTGGAGGTCACTTGGGTCAAAGGACCCATGCAACGTGCTTGACGTGAGAACTGGCCATCCCACATCCTGCCCCAGAGGGGCGGGCTGATGAAGGCGTCGGGGAAAGAGGGCTCCCCATAACCTGGGATGCGATGGCCGAACTAGACCAGCGGAGTCTAACCGCTGAGCAGGGGAGGGGTATCCCGTGGGTGGGGATGGTAGGGCTTGCCCTGGGTAAGGGGATCAGTTGCCCAGGAGTGAGCGCATACCTATCCCAGGGCTCAAGCCAGCAAAGGTAACCGGGCAAAGCTGGGGGTTTGAGCCTCCTGGGAGCAGACATGGGGTGGAAGAGAGGTGACCCCGATAGGAAGGGGGAAAACCCGATAGGGCCTAGTCAGGGTACCCCAAGGCTCAAGCATGGAGGGGTCCCTCCCAAGTGGGTTGCCGATGGGTTCCCTAAACTGCCAATGTGGTTGGCCAGAAAGCTGTTCCGGAGAAAGGGGAGGGCAGAACTAAAGAGGATGTCAGGGGGCCGGCGTCAGGACTCAGGGGCGAGCACCTGGCCCAAGCCAGATGGCCTGGGCAACAAGGTGTGCCCAGGTGACAGGCAAGGGAGGGCAGGCTTACCCACCACTGGGGGGCTCTCAGCCAAAGAGGAGGCCTTGGCTGGGAATGGGCTGCACCTGCAAGGCCCCCTGCAATGCAGGGCTTGGGAGCACATAACACAAGTACTCAGCCACACGAGGTACTATGACCACCATAAGGGAATGAGGGCAAGTGGCACAGCCAGGATGCCCGGGAAGCAATCGTATCTGGGGCTGGGAGTAGGGGGTGAGTGTGCTCACATCAGGGAGCCAGAATGGGGGGGGGGGAGCCACTCAGCGTCCCGAGTTGGAGAAGGGATCTCAAGACACTGAGCACCCGTGACAGTACGCCATACTTGGGGTCAATAGATTGCCTGGCTGTCACTGGGACCACAACCCTGAGCCCAACAAGGGCTGATACACGTCATATTCAGGGCGGGTTGCCCCGAGTCGATCTGAATACGATGCCATGTTTGGAAGAAACCGAGAGTGAACTTACCCGACTACGTGGTATCCCTCTGGGGTGAACGGAGGGAACACGAGGATGGTGGTGGGGTACAAACAGGACAAGGGGAATAGAAGAGGCTCAACGACAAGAGCCTGGGAGTGAGTGCCCATCCAAATGGCTGGAGCGCTGCTCAAGGGGATGAGGCGATAGGCACATGGGGGGAAGGGGACCTTTGCCCCGATTGGTAGGGAACAGCAAGAGGAAGGTTGACTATAGTCCTGGCTCGGTTGGTCACGAAGACATAGACGACACAGGAGTGGGGGGCCCTGTGCAGCGAATTTACCGGGACATGGCATGACTCCAGTGCAGAGGAAAAACAGGCATAAGACTACGCGTGAGCCCAAGTTCCCAACAGTGGATAACTCACCATTTTCCAGAGGAAGGAGGTGATAGCCAGTGAATCATGTATCCCCGGTCTACACGAAATCACCACTATTCAGGCCCCAAGCTTGCTGTCAATAGGGAGGTCTGAGGTCAGGTGATTGGTGCATAGGGCATGGGGCATAGGGCCGGAGAGCTATCGTGAAGAACCCCAAGTGTCCTGTGGCCTAGTGGCAGGGAAAGGGGGAAGAGAAGGGGAGACACTGGTGGGAGTCCCTAACCCTGGCTTCATGGCTGAGGGTTGGAGGGAAAGGGAAGGGGATACCAGAACGACCCCCCTGATTCTCCATCCTGGCGGCCATGCAGGGGTGGGAGGAGGGAGACCTTCTGGTAGGAGGCTAAAGAGTTTCACCTCATCCCGTGGATCTCGGGTGCTGCCAAGAACTGCTAGTGTTTCGGGGGGAAACAAGGTATCCACCCCAAAGGGCAAGTCCAAAATTGGCTCTTGGTTGGCCAGAGAGACCTTGGTGCCTATCAGCCAGGCTAACCTGTATAAGGTTACTGCGGAGGCCATGGAGCATGCCGCGGCATCCATTGCATCCCAAGAGGACAGCAGCAAGTCCCATGCGGCAAGTCCACCTTCTTCTACGAAGGCATCGAAATCATCCCTCACCTCTGGACGCAACCGATATCTGAAACAGGACATGGACTCCCACATGTCCAAGATGTACCAGCTAGTGAGGGCCTGGGAATTGGCCACCCGGAGCTGGAAGGCAGAAAAGGAGCAAGTCTTGCAGCTGTGGAGTTCCAGTTCTCGTTTCCCTTGTGCAGGGAAGGGGTTCATTGGGGAAGGGGTCTGGGCCCAGGGCCACCTCCACCATGTCTTTGGGTGGTGGGGCATGCGCAAGCAGGGGCAGGTCAGCAGGGGGAGGGCAGTATTTAACCACAGCTGTACCCAACACCGGGGCAAAGGAACCTGGGGTCTGCCACCTAGAGGAGGCTAAGTTCCACACACTAGGGTGCAACAGCACTGACACGGGGGCTGGTGCTGCACAGACTGGACCAAATAAGGTGTCCGGGGAAAACTCTAAAGACTACACCGAGAAATCCAGGTAGACCGCGATACGGCACATCAAATCGAAATGCGCTGCCAGATCACCAGTGAAGGAGGACACCACCAGGTCGCGGGGTGCTGCTGGCACCGGAGCCGCCATGGAAGGGCGGGAGGGCTGGTCCTCGGCCTCCTCAGAGGAAGAGGGGCAGCACCAATATTCGGTGCCCGGGCCACTTTGAGCCCCTCAACAGCCCTGCCTCCAGACTTGACAGGGGGCTGAATCGCTGCAGTGCCAGGGTCAGATGAACCAGGGCTGGAGGTGGACCTGCCCAGGGAAATACCCACAACGGACCCCAGGCCTTTGATGCAAAGGCTGGTTTCCCTTTTCGCACTGAGGTTGGTGCAGGAGGAGTGGGCAGCAAGAGCAAGGTCGCAGCTGCCTGCACCTTTTCTGGGGTGGAGGGGATCAATACCGATCCCAACTCAAGGTGTATGGAGGGTGTTGAAGCCTCCAGTGCTGGGGACCCGCCGGGCACAGGGAAGGACCACAGGCAGACAAGGGCAGGCTGGATGGAGTGTGTCCCTTATCTACCGAGGAGACTGGTGCAAGGGTTCCGGGGGAAGGAGTTCCCGTCTGCACCAGAGAACCCATTGCAGGGATATCAGGGCTACGGTGCCAGGGAGAAGGGGTCCCCCGTACTGCTGGGCTAGCCCAGTGCCCTGGTACCACCGGTGCCAAGGCGGCCCTTCTTCTGCACCAAGGTGCACCGTACCGTGTTGGTACCGAACTCGCCCTCAAGGACGCTGGAGATCCGGGAACCTTGGGGGGGAGAATGTGCCTGCTCCTAGGCAAGGGCTCAGCATTTCTGCTCCCTGTCCTTGATGGTACACAGCATAAAGGACATACACATGGAGCATTGGGAGGCCAGGTGGCCTAGGCGGAGGCATCTCAGGCACTTCCAGTGGGGGTCGTTCCGCGGCAAGGCCTTCCCGCATCGAGAACAGGGCTTAAAGCCTGGCATGGTGGAGGAGACTTCGCAAAGACTTTGGTGAACACTTTCCAGTGGAACGATGTCCACAAAAAGGTTCTCCCAGTCGATCACTATGTTCACAAGCAGACTGGCCTCTTGTGAAGACACAAGAAGCAGACGTTCCAATTCCAGGGCATGAGGTGGAAGAAATGAAACTGAGGAGGGGCCGGGTGACGGCCACTTATATAGCCACGCAGCAGCGCGGGGGGCAGTGGCCGCCTGCCCTGATCTGACAGGCTAGGACAAAAGTCTTCTAATCAATCCAGCACTCCAGCACAGAGACACCTATTACTGAATGCATCTGAGCAGCTCTCAAAGAAGAACCTGGACCTCTGAAGTAGTTACAACTGGATGCTTTAAATACAGTCCCACCCAGTTGCTGCTACTGAGAATTAGGTATGGCAATTAGCAACAAACACAAACTGACTATCAAACCACAAAATCTCTCTCTCAAAAAATTCTACAGATAGCCTAAGACAGAATACAGACTGAAATAATAAAATCCTTTATTTAGTATTTTGGTTTGCTCCTCAAAAAAGTTGAGCAGTTTTATCTTTACTTATGTGAAAGAACACAAGAGAGCACATCAGAATGAGTGATAATCTAACTGTTATGCCATCCCACACGCTATCAATTGTAGGTGGGCCTAGAGGCACCACCCCTCTACGGTTGCCCCATACTGCCCTTTATAAGACTGGAAAAAATCCAGCCAAAATTGTTCAGAGGTTTCTGAGCATGAGGTGAGGGGAAAATACGTTTTGCCCACATTAAAAAATTCTGGTGACCTTTATTTTGAACCATTAGAGAGCTACTCTCACCCTGACCCTCCCCGTCCCCCAATCTTTGGAGCAGGAAGTTTGAATTTGGTATGTGGTATCCTTTTCTGTCAAGGATGTGCCTTCCACTATTGCCATAAAAATCCATGCATATTTGGCAAAGTTTTAAGTTTTTGAAAAACTAAGTGGCATGTGCTTAGGGAGACTTGTAATATTTTAGACTCTAAAATCCTCCACGATTCACTCCATCCTCGCTCAGTACACTGGAACCTCTCACTGCTGCTAATTCTGACCAGATTAAACATACTCCCTCTAACCTCAGCCTGCAAATTCAACACATAATTGCTGCTGTGGGTAAAGGTGAAGCCATACATGGGAACACAGAGCAGGAAGCCTCTCTCTTCTGTGCCCCCTTCCACGACACCCAGACAGCATGACATCCAATCTGAACGCAAATAGGAAAGAAACTGGACCAGAGTAAGGAAAAAGAGTATCCTGAGACAAGACGTCTGGTGATACTGGGACTGGAAGAGAAAACGGGGCCTTGGAACTACGGGATGGGAGAGGGAGGCTGTGACTAGTTGGACCAAGAGACTAAAGGAGTTGGGGTGAGGGGCTGGACTAGCTGGGTAAAGAGACAGACTAGGTGTGGAGAGAAGAGAAAGAAGGAATTTTCCTGGCACTATTTCACCTGTAAAGATGTGTGCCTAAGTTACCATGAGTCCAAATGGCACAGGACTCAAAATTAATTACAAAATAAACATTACCTACTTCCAGAAGTGATCCAAAATAGTTTTTTGTACATATATTTTAAAAAGCTATATTAGACTCCAGCAATCACTTCTATTTTTAGAGTGGCAATTCAAGACTCTCTTGTACTATTTCCTTTAGAACTGGTAGAACAGTCGTCTCTTTCTCTCTCGGCCATGACCTAGCACAACAACTTGGAGGATTTTATATTGCAGAAGGGGGCAAAACTGGGCCTCATCATAACAGGTTAATTTCCACAGGCATTAACAACATTGGAGCACAAGCATACCAGCTGAAAAAGCTGTTTACTTCATGTCATCTAACATTGCTGTGATCAGCTCTAGTCAATGTTACAGCAGCATGAAGGCCATATGCACCAGGACTCAGTAATTAACATCAGTAGAACTGAACCACTTCAAAATGGCATGAAGTTTAGAAAGCTTCCTTACCACAGACAAGGTCAGAGTACTACTGAAACTACCGGTGTTGAAGTGGCAGTCTGTTTACAACACAGAATGAACCATCCAGTTATTCAGACCTAGTCTTGATAAACTGACTGTACTAGTTTTTGTTTCAGAAACTTGATATAACACAACTCTGCCATGCCACAAATCCATTTTACATTATAATCCAAGTCCAAACTGAATATGCTCATAATAAAACAAAACACAACAAATGTTAACATGCACAGTTCCTAAATTATGTTTTAGTCCAATGGTTTCCAGCCTGTTGTCCATTGACCACTGATGGTTCACGGGTTTTGCAGGTGGTGTGGGGAGGGGTGCGGGAAGGAAATAATAGCTGCAAGTAAATGTACTGTGACAAGCAATATGTTTGTGAGGGGCATAATAAATTATTAGAAACAGCTGCATTTTTAATACCCCTTGATATACAAGTTTGACCCTAGTCAGGCCATAGGTTATGTGGTGGTTTGCATAAAAGGAAAAGGTTAGGATCAGCTGATTTAGGGTATGTTAAAATTCTATTAGCTTATGTTAAAATTCCCTTCAATAAAGGCCTCAAATTTGGTAGGTACAGGCCAACAATTCTTAGACTGCTTCACAGCATTGTTTACTCCACAGTTAGACCTTGCCCTCTAATGCAAATGACATTAAAATCACATTTAGTTCTGTTTACTTGCTCATCAGTTCTTGTACAAATGTCTAGTAGCTGTAGCTAACAAGCAATCATTACTGCAAAATGCTTCCCAGGTTTTTAATGAAATCAGTTCATGCCCAAGTCATTCTATTAACAATTGCAAGATCCTCAGGTTCATCGTGATTAACTATAAGCAAGGAGTCCTGTGGCACTTGAGACTAACATTTATTTATTGCATGAGCTTTCATGGGAGAAAATCCCATTTTCTCCCACAAAAGCTCATGTGATAAATAATTTTTTTAGTCTTAAGTGCCAAAGGACCCTGTGCTTGTTTTGCTAAACCAGACTAACACAGCTACCCTTTTGGAAATTGATTATGTAGTCTGTATAATGTAGGAATTAGTTATCCTTTTATTCCTCTAGATACTAATATGGTTCTATTGCTACACTGAGTAGATTGCAAGTATCAACAAATCTGTTTTCACAACAATCCTGTGAGGAAAGTATTATTTCACAAATGGGAAACCAAAACAGGAAGTTTAAGTCACTTGCCAAAGGACACATCATAAGTTTCTGGAAGAGTTAGGAACTGAACCTAGCTCTCTCAAACCCCAATTTAATGCCTTAACCACAAAAAGCCACAGAGGTCATCCTTCAAATGTTAAGGCTCAAAATTTAAAGAACTTGGACTTATTTTATTAATTTTTTCTCTCCGTTTGTACAATGCCCATCATGACACATGCTCTCCACAGGAAATATATTCTATAAAAACAAAGATAACAGAATCCTACCTGAACTCCCCACGATAAAACTTCCGCAATGCTTCTGGAAAGGAGTATGTATATCGCACAGGCAAACACAAATGACCTTCAGATCTGAAAGTGAAAGAGAGGACAGAACAACAGGGATGGCAGTCAAACCAGTGAGACTAGCCCCCCTGCCCTTTTGGGGGGCGGATGTTCTGCTAGCAACATCAAAGCAAAGTTAGATTTTCATCTCAGAAAAGTGATTGTGATCTCTCATTAGGAAATCAGGCATCAATCAACAGCAATGTGTTAGGGAGTCCTTCACCTGTATGTAGACAAGCCAAAAAAGAGGTCTCATAGGACAACTAAACTACCAGGTTTAGATCCTATAGAGGAATGGGTTCTTTAATCTTAAGGAAATGGTTCCTTCACCTCTTGATAAATCTCAGTGTCATGGGATGAGTGAACACAGACAATCCCTCAACTGGAAAATGAAAGGCAGTTATAGATACCAAGCGGACTCTAAGGTTGTCAAGAAAAGCCGAGAGGGAAGAATAAATGGAGGAAGGCAAGGCCAGTCACACCTATAGTTCAAGGCAAACTCTTCCACTTTTGGAGCTAAACATTTCACCAGGGGGTTCTCTTCTACTGTTTAGCACTACCTGTTGCACCTCTGTGGAACAGGAAGTCTCTTCTTACACACCCTGCAGAACCAAGACCCTAAGAAGAACAACTCCCAAGTTGGAGTTAAAGGTCTGACCAGTATCACGGAAGAGGTGAGGAATGGCTGTTTGACAAAAGGGATGGAAGTAGGGAGTAATAGAAGGGGATATGTCTTCACCAGGGGGGTGGTGCCTCCTCACCTCTGTGAATTCTTACCAGAGGCATCTGGAGAAATGCTGGGGGAGAGGAATGTGCCCCCCACCACTAACCACACCTCCTCATTGCCTCTGTGCCCTGCTCCAGGCTGCAGTATGCCCCTGGCCGGCTGCAGCAGATGACTGCCTGCCCATCCCATGCTGGCCATTACCTGACCCAGAACAGGAGTCTGGCTGCCCCTAAGTCCTGCCTCAAGGAGAGCTGGTGTGGGGTGGAAATTTGTCCCATGGGTAGCATGTCAGCTAGGATCCCCTGTGACTTTGTGGATGGGATTAAGCTGCCCTGACTGTACGGGAGAAGGTATCAAGGACATGTCCAACTGGACAGCCAAAGCAGACAAAGTTAGTAGAACACTCTCCCTCTCAATCTCTGCTACAGGGCTACTGCTGCAGTGACCCTCTTTGGCTTGGACAGCACCCCAGTGAGTCATCTCTTCCTTCCCCCTACCCCCAAGTATTATAAATCACAGGCACCAATACAGTCCATCTCCTATGCCCCCCCCACACACTTCTCATCTGTTTCATACAACTTGAACAGCACTCCCTTGCTCATTTTCACACACGTGCACATCCATTCTACCATATCTGTAGCACCCAATGTGTTAATAGGAAAGTCCTTTATTTCAATAAATAGGTTGCCTATCGGCTATACTTCTAGTCTACTTTTTAAGTGATTGACAGTGATGTAAAGGCAGAATATATTACATGTTGCATTGATGCAGCCCACGTAACATAGAGAACTGCATACGCAGCCCACAGTGGTAAAACAGGTTAAGAACCACAGGATTAAGGGTACATAAGGAAGTTCCAAAAGCACAATATAAAAAAGCAAACACTGAGAGCCAAGCAATATAACTACATGTTAGGAGACTAAACCTCTGTGTGTCTGTGAATACGTGTGTCAGTTTTAAAGCACTTTAAGATTTGCTGTCAACAATTTGCTGCAAACTGGCCACTTGCAAGTAATTGCTTCTCCTAGAATCATTTAAACAACATACTATTGCAGTTTAAGTTCTCTTTAACTTGCGATAAGGGCTTTGTGCCTTGTTTGGGATTTTTAGATCACACTGTACACAGGATTATTAGTTACTTAAATAAAAAAGTATTTTGTTTTGGAATGACTACTTCCTGTGTCAGTAACTTTATTGGAAGATTATATCCAGGTCCTTAAGGATTTCCTTATGAACCCTGGAAGTGTTTACCTTGGGAAGACCAGACCAAGAGGACAGTGGGCAGGTTATTATAGCAATGTCCCAAAATTCATTTTTCAGGGTAATGGGGGGGAGCAGCATGGTGTGTGAGGGGGACACATGGAGGGAGGAGGAATGGTGCAGGAACATATGGGAATGGGGCAGATGTGCCTGACTGAATGGGAGAGGTAGTGGTTTCAACCTTTTGCAGGATGAGACATGCTTGGCCTCGCGTCACAACCCTATAGGATACACTCCCCCACAAGCTGAATCCAGCAATCTCCCCAGCTCTCCACAATGCACTTAACACTTTGTGGTAGTATAGTAACGTATCCTGACAAAGTGGCTGAAAACCGCTAGGTGTCAACCAGGGTCTGCACGAGGGAGGCTCCCCAACAATCCCTCTTCCCTCTCCTTCCCTGGCCCACCTGCAAAACCAAAACAAAAAAATAACCACCGCACTTGTTCTATACTTTCCTGACCCACACTGAACAACTCTCCACTAGATTCCACCTCCCTCAGCTCCTCTCTTACTACTGACTTCCTGAGTCCTTGCACTGCTTCTGATGGGGTGTGGGAAATGTTTGTAATTTAAAAAACTCAAAGTTCTGCACCAATATGCATAATAAGGAATCTATCTGTCAAAAAAAATTCCATGGATCTTTCTTGTTGTTCATATTGTTTCAGACATATTTGCTGATAGGTATTTTGAAATCAATTACCAAAATAACTGAAAACGGCATGATTATATTTGTGTTATTTTGCAAACAAAATAGGTAGAATTTTGCAGGATTTGTAACTGTTTGCTGCAGAATTCCCCAGGAGTAGTTAATTAATACAATTAGCTTGAATTTACATGATTATGCATGCTAATTAAAGGTAGTGTAAACATCTTTTCATGGACAAACATTTGTTACTGGTTCTGTGACTGGGAGTAAATTCATGTCATCTGGAAAAGCATCTGTGGAGTGTCTAGATCATGTGCAATTTTACTAGCTTGAGTTACCTGTCAATTAACTTGTATTACAAGAAGATCAACAACTCTAGCCTAGAAAAAGCCCAACAGCAGTCAAGAGACTTTCAGGAAACAAGAAATATTCTCATCTTGAAGCAATGGTAGTTAATCTCCATTCATCGAGCGTATACTCCCTTTTTTCTTTGCAGCCAGCATGGGATTCAAATGAAACTAGATTCACATGAACAAGAGTGGAAAGAGCCATTAACTATAAATATCAGTAAAAACATTTCTACTTGACAATATTTTAATAATGGCAACAGTATCATCTGATGTTAATTAAAACTGCCACTGAATAATAACTGTACACTGTTAAGCATGCACTGCAAACTATGTGCAGACTGCTTTCCCAAATGCGTTGTTCTTACCGTTCTGGATCAGTGTTTACTCCAATGACTGGCTTAAATCTGTCAAAGACTTTACTTGCTGCCAGCAACATTGTGCCATCACCTAAAGAAAAATAGCATAAACAGTTGATTACTTTTACTTAAGAATTTAAGTATTCGAAACTAAAATGAATGTCATAGACAGACAATGTTGCAGTCACACTGTAATGTTTTTATACAAGCAGTAAGTTAAATAGGTTGCACAAAAATAAAATAGTGAAGAATTATTCAGCACTGAAGGTATTTGTCTGACCTTCAAACTGAATGCTGCATATTACCAATATACAAAATTGCAGTGAAAACCCAAATGTTATAAGAACCACTTATCTGATGATTGGACAATAAATTTCGTATTGTCATATCTGTCCCATAATTTCTAACATCTGTCATGTACTTCAGAAACAGCTTTTGGGTTTTAGCTCTGCCTCAGCTGCACATGAAGTTTTCTTTTTAAATTATTACTTCCAGCCATTTATTATTCATTAAAGGTCTTAGATGTTTCCCCAACAACAGAGTTTGAAAAATCCACCCCTCAGGTCAAACAGGAATCTTTCTCAAGTAAGCACCATCAACTTATTTACATTTTAAGCTCTCATTTGAAAATACATATTAAATTCTAACCCTCATGTTTGCAAAAAGAACCTTCCAAACATGAGCAACTGTGAACTACAGACCCAAGAACACACTGCAAACAGCTCCAGTATCTCTGCAGATAATTAACATTTTGCCAACAGAGTAAAAAATTACCAGAATTCAAACACTTTTCACTGCTACTATTCAAAATTCTGCATGCAGCTTTGAAACTGGCAAGAATCAGGTCAATTTCTCCATTGCTACAAGCAAAAAGCAGCAGCACAAGTGGATAGTTGACCCATCACTGGGGAAGACTATTAAAAATCAGATGCTAAGGGAGAAAGAAAAAGTAATAGCCATCCCCTCAGAAGCGGCAATCAGAAAAGAGGGAGAGCAGCAGAGACTAGATCCGACTTGTACCAATATATGGAGAAGGAAGGAGAAAGACTGTTGTTCTCTACTTCTAGGCCTTTGAATCTGTCAAACACCTATTAGCCAAAGCCTAATGCTGAAGATGAAACCTGGAAGAATACACGGACAACAGCCTGGAAAGAATCCCAACAGGTGGCATGGTATTTGTTTTGCACTAGTTCACTGGGATCCCCGGCTTTACAATCAGTCTTTGAACTAGCAAGTTTAGTCTTTTGATAAGCATTTTAGTTAAATGATCGAGCTAATTGGATGAATGTGAGCATGACAAGGGATCTGTATGGAGGAAGAACAAAAGTAATGGGAGAAAAATAAATTGCTCATCTTTATTAACACAGACACCAAAGCATGACAGGAACACTACAGAGCATACTGATTACTTTTACACAGGGCTATTTCTTCCATTCGACAACTTACACATTTCATGCTGTATCACAAAAACATCCCCAAAGCCACTAACCACTGGTGTTCAACTCCTAAAAATCTTAAATTAAAGCAAGAGGGAAAAGAGGGTGAGTGGGAGAGGCCAGTCAATTCTGCACTGATTTAGTTTTGCCAAATTCATTATAGCAGTGATATACTTCCAAAAGAAATGGGTATATTCCCTTATAAGGTATGAAGCATTTTAATTCTTCATGCTGCTTCAAACACATTTACTTAAATCTAAGACACCTTTCCCCAGACACACATTAATACCTCCTGCTGATATAACAGCATCTGCCCACCGAACTGTCTCTTCATCATATTCTCGACGTTTAACAAGACGGACTTCAATCTTTTCATTCCTAAAAGGAACAGAGAGAGTTTGACAAAGAAACACATAGGACATACTAATTTAAGCTTTCACGGGAACATGTACAATTTTTTAAGGATAAGCTACACTTATATTTAGTTAATAAATATTGTTAGTCAATGTACTTTGATGTGGTCTACTTTTATATGGTGTTCTCTACATGAATTTGTACCACACAGTTCATATAGCGAATTAACTGTTATCCTGAGGGAGTAAGTGCAAAACAGTATGAAAGGCTAGGTACAAAATGGTTTAATTATGTTATTTTAACAGAAGGTATTTTACCAAATTATTCTACTCTGTAGACAAATCACTAAGATTTATATCAGTTGTTCGCTCTAGCCAGAAACTTCATGAACTGTGCATATATTAGGTTAATCAGAAACCATCTTGATCTTTTTTCAAATTCTTACATAAAAACCCCTCATTTCAGTCCTTCAGTTACACTCACAAAGGAAGCATTTTAAAGAGAGATTATCTGCATTTACTACAATTTGACGTCTGATCAACCAGTACATTTTACATTTAAAGCATTATTTGCCTTTTTTACTTAGAGCTCTTGCAACAAGGCTGTGTCATACCCTATACTGCTGTGATCTATTTCCATCCTAATCCCTGTCTAATTACTCCATAATGAAAACAGATCAAGTTGATTAAAAAAAAATCTAAAAGAAACAGATCTCCTGGATAGAGTGTGTAGGGAACACCACACAACAGACCTGGTAGGAATGATCTTTGAAAACATGTGACCAGCCAGCTAAGCCCAGTGGTTTTCAAACCATGGGTCAGGACCCAGAACTGTGTCACAGAGCCTCAGGTACTTGGTCATGGTGCCCCCTGCTGCTACCGCCAAAAGACTTGAATGCTTTGCTCAAAAATGTAATCACTGAGTCAAAGGCATAAATGATTTTCTTTTTCAGCTGGTCCCAAGAAAAATAAAGTTTGAAACCCACTGAGCTAGCCTGTCACCATCAACTCAGACAACTAGAGTGAGCAAGGATTTTTGTATATATAGTAGGATGCTAGTTCTTGCAAAATAGTCCAATATGGACCTTGAAAACTGACACTCTCAGACTTCAAGGGGCATTTGGTCACCCCAGATACATACAGTGAAAAATTATTTCAGTTTGTTTAAAAAACAACACCCTCACATCATTGCTAAGCTGAATGCTCTTACCGTAAACTGTCTACAACATGCTCCACATTTTTTGTATGAATATAATGTCGTTCCAGTAGTCCACTGTAGTTAGATCCCTTCAATGCAAGCTGTAAAAGACAAAGTGACTTTGAAGCAACCAACCATTACAAAGAATGTGATTATATAAAGTAAACAGAAAAATGAATGCATGCTGATGTAAAGTACCAATTTAAGACTTAAAACCAGAATACATTTGAGAGATAGGGTTATGGCTACCAATGAAACCTGAAGAGAGTTCAAAGGAATCTTGTGCTATAAAACCTGCCTATAGACTAGGGAGCAGCGGGGGGTGAGGGGGATTGGAAAGAATCCTATTTTAAGCAGCTGATGATTCTATTATTTTTGGCATTGCTAGCCAAAAGAAGATAATATTCTTCAAGCTATGCTTGAAATACTGTATTACAAAGTTGCCAAACAGTGTTAGAAACAATATTCCTTCCTGTAAATTTTTATACTATCTTAAAAAAAAAAACAAACAATCCACTGCTTTTGAAATTTGTCCCCGGGGACCTGTAACAAATTTTGCAAACAATCCGTACCAAACGCAAGATAAACTAAACAGTTAGTTGCATTCTAGCATCATTCTGCCTTTGAAAACCAGCTAAGGGATTTTTGTAAGGCGGGTTTCTTTTCAGTAGCGTTTAAAGAACCATTCAGATATTTAATAATATAAAGTAGTGGACCAGGATGAAGGAAGGTTGGTCTTGTGAGGAAAGACTAGGATTGAAGACATTCAAATTCAATTCTCAGTTTTGTCAGATTTTTTCATGTAATCTTGGGCAATCGGTTCATCTGTGGTCTCCATTTTTCTGTATGTAAAATGAGAATGCTACATATATATGACTAGCTTCCTGTATCTTTAGATTTTTTTATTGACTTGCGGTATAAAACCATATATGGTAAATATAGCGACATTATAATCTGATTAGATTGCAAGTCTGCATGTCACAATACTAGTTTCTGGTTTATATATATTGTAGCTTCTCTGATTTATTTTGTATCTTGAGCTTTAACGAGGATAGCTTTTTTAATGTCTGAAGACACCTGTGTAATGTCTTTTAAGTTGTGAAGCTAAAATCTTTTGAACTCAAGATACAGCATAAATCAGTGAGGCTACAGTACAGGAAAAGGACTTTTCCTCATAAAAATTACATGATTTCTTAGTTGTGATTTGGACAGCTGGCATTCCTTCCCTAAGGACAAAGAATTCCATGTGTGTGTATTAATCTGCAATGTAGCTCTCTGAAGGTGAGTCAGGAAAACAGGACCACATTTTATTTATACCTCTTTTGGGAGGTATAAATAATCCTGCTTTAGAAGCAGAAAATAAACAAGGCTCAAACATTGCTCCAAAAATATTCCAAGTGGCTACTGATCTGTCCTGCCCTCAAGGAAGCTGGGTTTATTGCTGTCCCTCCTTAACTGAGGCCCCTTCTGGGTAGGGTTACCAGATGTCAGGCAAAAAGACAATCCTGCTTTTTACTTTCAAGTACTCCGTCTGGCAGGCATTTTAAAATACATGATTTTGTCTGGCTTTTTACTTATAGGGGTTAAAGTATGCTGGAATAACACAGAATACCTTATTTTTAGGGGAAAGCGTTCCAGGGCCCCCTAAAACCAGAAGAATATTACATTAATGCTACATTTTCTCCATGTGTCCCCCAATGTCCTCCTTTCCAGGCTTTGGTATCGGGTAGCCCTACTGCTGAGCCTCTTTAGGATACTGAGGTTACAGAATGGACTCCCCAAGGTTCCACCTCCTTCCACTGTATGGATTTACAGTAGGCCAGAAGGGTCTGTGTTACTTCTGGGAGACCTCTTACAGAGGTAGCAGCAGAGAGAAGAAGCTGAGCCCTTCACGGTACCCTGTTTTAAGCAAAACAAAGCAGGAATCCGATGGCACTTCCAAAGACTAACAATTTATCACATAAGCTTTCTTGGGAGAAAATCTCATTCCCTCAGACGCTTAAAGATGGAGAAGTACAAATGAATGGTAGGCAAATAAACGCAGAGGATCAGGCATATTATTAATAGCAAGTCAGTGCAGTTGTTTAGATTCGAACAGTGGACAACTTCATACAAAAGGGAGATGAGGGGAAAAGGAAAGCAAAATTACCTGTTGTAATTGGGGAAAAAAAATTCTCTATTTAGCCCTAAATTGACAGTGTCAGATCTGCATTTGCCTAAATACAGCTATTAACAGATAACTCATGGAGCAATCAGGAAGATTTAAGTGTTAGCCTAGAACAGAATCAAATCATAAGGTTGTTTCTGAATGTTATTTCTGATGTCATTTGTGTTCATTTATTCCTTTGCACAGAAACTGTCCTGTTTCTCCAATGTATAAAGGCAGGAGGCATTTCTGGCAGATGGCAGCATTAATCACTTTGGTGGATGAGCAGATGAATGAGCCCTTGATGGGGTAGCTGGCTTGATTAGGTCCTATGCTGGTGTCTTGTGCAGATACGTGCACAAAGTTGGCAAAGGGGTTTGTCGCAGGCAGAGGTGCCTGCTTTAACATTTCTGTTTGGTCTATATTTTCTGGTATCTATTAAGGTTGGGGGGCTGTCTGTAAGCTAGAAGCAGTCCACCACTCAAAGCCTGAGAGAGTGAGGGATCATCTTGTAGAATAGGCCAGTGGTCATCCAACCACAGGTCACAACTCAGTAGTGGGTCACAGACCCATGGTTACTGGGTTGCAGCACTGCCACTCACGGGAGAGGAAAGCCTGGGTCCAGCTGCTACCTGCAGCCTAGGGTAGCCGTCTTCCGTTGAAATCTCCCTCAGCTGCTTCCACCCTGGTGGTAGCAGCTGCAAGAAATTGACTAAGACACCAGCAGCTCTGCTGAAACCTGACCATCCAGAGCAGCCGGCATTCTTGTCAATTTCCCCGGGCTGCTACCCCAGGGTTGAAGCAGGTGCAGAAAACTTCAAAGGATGCCATTTGCTCTGGGGTGCAGGTAGCAGCAGGACAGCTAGTGCCCTGTTAAATTTTCTGCTGTTGCTTCTTCCGGGCCAGGGAAGAAGCTGTCCCACTCCTACTTGCAAACCAGGGCAGCCAGCATACCCTTTGGAACTATTCCAATCCTGCCTCCTTCCCCACTCAGAGGAAAGTGGCCAATGCAGTCTTACCAAGGCTAAGTGGGGGGGACTACATTCTGCCCACAGAGTCCTTGGAGCTCTCCAAAAAGACACTAGTGGAGGCAAAGTAAGAGACAGAGACCCTTCTTCTTGCCCTTAGCTTTCTCAGACCAGATCTTTCCCTGAATCCTGCCAGTTTCCAGGTGCTGCAAACACATCAGAGAGAGAGCAGAGCTGAGGGGACAATCTTCCAAAAAGGCAGTCACAGCCCTGGATACAGGTAGAAATCAGACAGATGTTGAGATAAGTGGTTAGTCAGAAATTTGAAATAAGTTTGGAATTTCCATTGGAGCAGCTCTGCAGCTAAGAAATCTGTCTCAGCAGAGGCAGACTACTATATATATGTGGGCATAAGCCGACCCCCCCAATTCTGAGCCCAAAAGAGGCAAAATGGGTGACCCGTGTATAAGCCAAGGCCCCCTTTTGGCCTTGCCCCTAACCCCCCCCACCCAGTGCTGCTGGTTCCCCTGGAGTTCCCAACACCATCCTCACCCCACAAGCCCCCTCTGCTGCTTTCCCACTGTCCCCCTGCCTTCTCCACTTCTCACTCCTGGCCCCACTGTTCCTCCTGCTGCCCCCCTGCTCTGTCCATTCCTCACTGCTGCCCCCTGCTCCCTCTGCTCCCCCCCCACCGTCCATTCCTCACTGCTGCCCCCCTGCTCACTTCTCCATTCCCTGCTGCTCCCCTGTTCCCCAACATCCCTTCCACCCATTTCCCCGTCACCCCCCAACCCCTGCTACCACTTTTCCCACTCTCCTAGGCATCCTCCCCCAAATCCTCAGGCCCTGTCACTGCTTCCCCAGGCTTCCCGAAACCCCCAGGCCCTCCTTCCGCTTTCCCCAGACTCCCCAACCCCTGGGCCCTGCCACTGCTTCCTTGGCCTCCCTGAACCCCCCCCCCCCCACACACACACACACCCCCCCACACACACACACCGGGCCTCCTTACCTGGCCACTCCAGATGCCAAGGTCCCCTCCTAACTCTAATCCCAGCCCAGACCAACTGCCCAAGATAGCTGACCCAGCCACTCTGGGACTCCAGCCAGCAGCATAGTCACCGAAAGTGCAGGGCTGCTGTTGACCATATTCACCTGTGTATAAGCTGAGTGACTGCTTTGAAGCCAGTTTTCAGATGCAAAAAATCTCAGCTTATATGCAAGTATATGCAGTAAACTGGAGAAAACTTGAGGGGCCAGAGCCTTCTCCAGCTGCCAGGTCCGCTTCTGCTCCCAAGCTGAAAAACAAGCTAAAAGTATCCCTTACAACTGATCTATGAACTTCAGCAGAATGGAGAGTTGGTTAAAGACTGCGTGTGGGTATATGCCTGCTGTTCTCTCTCAAATATATTTTGTTGGTATAAGCATTAGTGATTTTTAAAAGTAGGAACTCATGTCAGAGGAAGAGAGTTTCACACATATCACAGGAAAAATAAGACTGAGACAGTCTAAAATGCAAGTTGTTCAGTAACAGAGAAATTAGAATAGAGCACCAGGGATGCTAATATACAGTGCCATTGTCTTGCATCTATTAAGCTTCTCTCACAAAATGTACACCAAACTTCTTAGATGTATAGCTGAAAGAACAGCATTGCACTAAAAAAGATAGGTTGCTCACCTTCAGTGTAGTAACTGGAGTTCTCCGAGATGTATCCCCCCACTGGTGCCCCACAATTGGTGAGTGGCACACCCCCATGCCACAGATCAGAAAATCTTCCAGAAGCATCAGTTGGGGCTGTGTGTGTGCAGGAGGTGCCTGTCTGGTAGTCACTTTGATGCCCTTTTGCACTTGTGCAGCCCAACCCCTTTAGTTCTCTCTCTCTCCAGGAGTGGATATACTAACTCCGAAGAAAGAGCGGAAGGAGAAGGGAAGTGGAGAACTCATGGAGGGGACATGTCTCAGAAAACTCCAGTTACTAAACTGAAGGTGAGCAGCCTATCTTTCTCTTAAGAGTAACGCCCCTGTGGGTGCTCCACAACTGGTAACTCCCAAAGCTGTGCCCCTAACTGGAAGAAGGGACTTCTGAGGAGTTTGGTCAGGACTGTCGATAGGACTGATAGACCAACTGCAGCGTCAGCTCTTGTAGCTTGGTCAATTGCATAGTATTATAGACATATGCGCAGAGGATCACATTGCTGCCTTGTACATATGGGAAACTGGAATGTTGTTGAGGAAAGCTGTTTTTAGAGAAAAAGCCCTAGCGGAGTGTGACCTTATGGTTTCTGGTCTTGATTGCTATGATATATTGTAGCAAGTAACTATGTAGTTATGAATCCATTTTGATAGGCTTTGTTTAGAGATTGGCATACCCTTGTTTCTATCTGCTATGGAAACAAAGAGCCTCCATGTTAACCTAAACGTTTTTGTTCTTTCAAGGTAAGAGAGCAATCCGCATTGGACATCAAGCATACAGAGGATTCTGTCACCTGGGTTCGAGTGTGGCTTGGGACAGAAAACAGGTAAGTGAAAGGACTGATTCATGTGAAAGTCTGTTGCCATTTTGGGTAAAAACTTTGGGTGAGGTCTAAGGGTAACCTTCTCCTTATTAAATATTGTTTAAGGAGGATCAGCCACAAGTGCTGCTAGTTCACTCACTCACCAGGCTGACATTACTGCCACCAAGAGAGAGATTTTCATGGTAAGGTGGCTAAGGGAGCAATCCTTCAGGGGGTTCAAAAGGTGGTTTGGTCAATGTTTCAAGGATGAGTATTAGGTCCTATGCTGGAGCTGGGAGACAGGTCTCTGGGTGTCAGTTCCTTAGTCCCATCAAAGCGTTTAATAAATGGACGTGAAAGTACTGTGGAATCAGCTACGAGAATGTGAAAGTCAGCCATAGAAGTCAGGTGGACTCCTAACAAGCTTAGCATGAGCCCTGTCTCCTTAAGGTGGAATAGATATTTGAGAATGATGGGTATTGATGCAGGATTTGGTTGAATATCTTTCTGGGAACACCATTTCACAAATCTACTCCACTTCTGAGGTAAGTTTTCATCATTGATTGTTTCCTGCTATTCAAGAGGATGAGTTTTACACGCTCGGAACGCAAGAGTTCCTCCTGTTGACAGGAGCCACGCAGTCAGGTGTAAGTTCTTTAGGTTCGGATGCAAGGTGTTTCGGCTGTTCTGTGTTAGAAGGTTGTGACAAAGTGGTAGGGTGAGAGGTGGTTTGATGGACAGCTGTGTTAGCAATTTGTACCAGGGTTGTCTCAGCCATGCACAGGCTATCATGACGACCATGGAACTGTCCTGCCAAATCTTTATGAGGGATCTATGAATGAAGGGAATAGGAGGGAAGGCATAATGGAGTTTGAATGACCAAGGGATGAGAAAAGCATCCCCTAGAGATCCTACCCTGAGCCCTGCTCTGGAGCAGAACTTCGGGCATTTGCAGTTGTGCAATGGGGCAAACAGGTCTATGCTTGGGAATCTCAATTGAGCAAAGATCAAGATCGGGGGGGGGGGGGTGATGGAGTTCCCATTTGTGATTGACCGAGGATGACCTGCTGAGAGAATCCACCAAAGTATGTGTATTCCATGTCGGTATGCTGCAGATATGGTTGCATCATTCCTTATGCACCAATCCCAAACTTCTATAGTTTCTGTACAAAGAGAGGCAGAGGAGCACCTCCTTGCCTGTTTATATAAAACATGCATGCGGTATTGTCTGTCATGATCTTTACATATTTGTTTATTACACATTTCCTGAAACATGTGCATGCGTTTCATACTGCTTGAAGTTCTAACAAATTTATGTGGAGCAATGTTTCCCCTTGAGACCACTTCACCTGGGCTGTATGCAGGCCTAAGTACACTCCCCAACCAGTGAGGGATGCATCTATGGTTATCATTATGGAGGGTGGTGGCTGAACAAATGGTACACCCCCTTCCAAAGTTTTTGGACAGAGCCACCAGTTCAGGGAGTACATGGTGTCTTGATGCATTGTGATGGTCTTATGGAGCTAGTGCTTTCAGGGGTTGTATATCCTTACTAACCATAGGTACAGAGGTCTCATTCTCAGTCTTGCATGTTTGACTACTAGTACAGTTATGGCCATAGGTCCTAGTAACTATAGGCATGTTAGCACCTTCACCGTCAGTGAGATCTGAACTGTTTTTATGAGATCTTGTATTGAATTGAGCCTGTGATCCAGTAGGAAGGCTCTAACTTGTAAAGAGTCCATGCAAGCCCCTATGAATTCTATTGTCTGAGTGCAGTGAAGTGTGGACTTCAAGTTTATCAATAGACCGAGATCATGAAATAGAGCCATTGCAGTGAAAACAACCTGTTGAGTCTATACCTTTTTGTATGATTTTAATAGGCAATCATCTAGAAATGGGTACATGGATACACCCTGTTTGAGTAGATGAGCCGCTACCACTCCTAGTATCTTGGAGAAGACCCTCAATGCTGTTGAGAGGCCAAAGAGGAGGACAGCATATTGGTAGTGCTTATCTCCAATCATGAAACATAGGAATCCCCTGTATGAAGAATGGTTAGAAATATGAAAGTAGGTGTCCTGTAGGTTGAGAACTCTGAAACAATTGTTTTATTCCAGACCTGAGATTACTGAAGATAGCATTACCATTCTGAACTTTTGAGGGTTTATGAACTTGCTTAGATGCCTGAGGTCAAGTACTGGTCTCCAGCCACACATTTTCTTCTGTGTCAGGAAATACAGTGAATAGAGACCTTTCCTCCTGTGTAGTAGAGGGACCTTTCTATGGCTTCTATAGAAAGGAGGCCTTCTGCCTCCTGCTGAAGGAGTTGTACATGACGGGTGTCCCTTGAAACGGATGGGGATGGTAGTGGGATTTTGGTACTGACAGGAATGGAATGATGTAACTGGATTTTATTCTTTCTGGTACCCATTTGTTGGAGGTGATGCATGGCCACGCATGGTAGAAAGGTCAACGATGATGATGGTAACATTGAATTGATGGTATGTCTGGAACAGCAATGCTCAGCTGGCTCCTAACCAAAACTGCAGTATTGTGGTTGTATTTTGAGACACAATGTTCTGGTTTCTGGGTTGTCTTTCTGCATTGTTGTCACTGTCTGTTTCTGAACTGGTCCTGTCTGAGATGTTGTTGTTGCTATTGGTATTGATAATGATACTGGAAGGGGTACCTGGGATTATAAGGCTGGTAGCCAAGAGAGTGTTGTCTGGGGCCTGGGGTATAGATCCCAAAACTGCAGAGTGTTACTCGAGTCCTTTGAGGTATGCATAACCTTGTCTGTTTTCTCTGCAACAATTTCTTCCTGTCTCATGAAAAGTCTTTGATTGTGGCCTGGAAGAGCTTTGGGAGGTCAGCAGAGTGGAGCCAGGAAGACCAATGGATCACTATTCCCATTGCCAGAAGGCAACCAGAGGTATCAGCAGTGTCCAAAGCAACTTGAAGACTGTTCTAGATATTAAAAATCCTTCTTTTATTATGGCATGTAATTGAGGTTTATCACTCTTTGGTATAAATTCAATAAAGTCTGCTAGGTTCAGATAGTTGTCATGGTTGCAGTTTGCGAGAAAGGCTGAACAGTTCGAGATCCTGAGTTACAGGGTGGAAAACTTTCCTTCCCAATAAATCCGTCTTTTTATATTCTCTCATGAGGTATGGATCTGTTAAATTGTTGTCTATGCCTGTGATTCACCATCTTGACAACAAGAGAAATTGTTGGGGGTGAGTGAAAAGATATTCCAAGTCCTTGCTTGAAATATAGTGGTTTTTTTTATCAGCTCTTTAGGGAGTTAGTGTAATAGATGCGGGTGTCCGCCAGATGTTATTTGCAGGTTCCATCAGTGCCTCGTTCATAGGAAGAGCGATACATGCTGACGTTTTTGTTTGCAGGATCTGCAGGAGTTTATGTTGTAACTCTGCTACTTCCTGCATGGGAATTTCTTGAGATTCTGCCACTCTTTTAAAAAGGTCTCGGAACTGCTTAATATCATCCACCGTGTTGGGTGGAGATGGAATGCTGGTCTCGTCTGGAGAGGAATAGGAATTATGAGGAGGTGATTCTTCATTTGGTTGTTCCATTTGACCCAAAGTAGTGGGAGGATTAGGTGGAGATGGGTGGGACCTGGATGCTCGAGATGTAAATAGCCTACTTTGGGTGAAGTAGTGTGAATAAACATCCTATCTTGGCCAGTGTGGTGGGTAATTAGCCAGAGACCCATACCAGGGTGGGGGATACCAGATGTAAGGAGGAGAGATCTGATTCTGGATGCTCGCCTGAGTTTGAGGTTCCAGATGTCTAGATTAGGGTGAGAAGACAAGGGTGTGACATGTCTTCATCCTCACTAGAAAAGGGGATGGGGGATATTAATCCCTCTCTGGAATATCATGAACGGGAATGTTCCATTGCTCAGAGGAGAATGTGGAGCGTCCTCTCTATCTCAGTAGAGATGTTTCTGCTCTTCAGACCTCTTCCAAAGCGCTACTTGTGATGGTCTTGTAGTTGGTGTCATTGATGAAACTGTGGCTGATGGGTCCCATGCTGGTGCTGACGGTTGAGGCTCACACGGTTCCAAAGAGGTCATCAGTTCCGACATCAGTGTTGGTAATGGTTCCAACTGTGGTGCTGCCAATGGAACAGTGGCAGACATGGGTTGCCGTAAAAATGTCGGAGCCATGTCCAGTGCTGCTGGAACCATTGGCTTGGTGTGTTTCAGAGCTGACTTGTCTCTGTGTCTTGACTCTGAAGTAGAGGATGGTCACTTAACAGCTTTCTCAGTCTATGCACTGGAAGGACCCGAAGCCTTCACTTTGTGAAGAGGAGGTAGGAGACCTCTTCCTTTTCTCAGATTTCAGTGGTGGGGTTAGGTTTTTCTTGATCACCAGAGAGGGCTGAGATGATGCTTTTCCTGACCTGGATCCGAAGCTGGTTGGAGGGACCTCTCCATTAGAAACAACTTGAGCCGCAGGTCACAACTGCAGCAGGCTCTATTGCTCATGGTTTTTGCAGTGGAAGCATTTCTGGGTGATGTGCTTCTTAACAAGACATTTTATACAGTCAGAGTGTCCATCTGGCACAGGCATTGCACTGCAACACTTTTCACATCTTTTAAAGCCCAGGGAGCCTGGCCTGATGGGGATGATGTAACGATTTTTTTTTTTTAAGAAGGGATTAACCTGGGTAGATATAAAAAAGAAGGCTGTAGTTTGGGATGAACGGGGAAAGCAAATACGAAAATAATCTCTGAAGTAATCAAGACTATTTGAAGAGAATGCTGGTCTCCGTCTGCAGCCATAAACAGTTAAAAAGAAGAACTGAAGGGGGGGGCTTCAGGCTGTGCAAGCACAAAAGGGTTCCAAAGTGATCGCGAGGCAGGCACCCTGCGTTCATGTGGCCCCAATGGATGCTGCTGGAAGACTCGCTGATCTGTTGCATGGGGATGGGCCACTCAGCAATCATGGAGCACCTAAGGGGACACTACTCATAGGAGAATTCTTTAATTCCTGAAAAGGATTTGGTTAAGCTACGTTGAATATCAGTTCAGGCTTGGAGCGCACACAAATTTGCTGTTTACTAGGCAACTTCAATGCACATCAGGGTATTTAAACATGAACTAAAATGTTCTCTTTATTTTAAAGGCCTCGAGAAAGTCTTGTCAATTAAAACATGTATTCACCGTTCTTTCTGTTCTGAACAGCTGGTAACTTCAAACACTCTGATGCAAAAGGAAATCTTGAATTTAGGACTTCCTTAGGAAACATGAAAGAATATTTTGCCCATCTGGTATTATTAGACAACAGAAATAACCAGTAATTATATTGCAACAAAAGAAATGCAAATAAACTTTAACACAAGGGTGGAGGCACCAGAGCTAAGGCACTAGTCTGAGCCCAAATATCTACTTGGAAATTTTTTGCCTTGGAGCCCAAGCCCCGTGAACCTGAGCCAGCTGCCCAGAGCTAGTCACAGTCAAGCCATGTGTTTTATCCCTGAGTGACATTTATCACATGAAGTATTAAACCGTACTTCATTGCTGCTAGTGCCTCCAAGTCTGTGGGAACATAAATGTCTAGGGAAAAGACCCCTCAAACTGATAAAAAAATACCTACAGAACTATTGTATAAAAAAAGACTAGATGATAAATAAGGCATACGACTGATTTAATTTTATTCCATGACTGATCAGAGATACTTGTTATTGCACATGTTTTCTAAAAGAGATGAAATAAGGATCCAATGAAAAATGTTCTTCACTCACTAAAAACTGCCATTTGTCACAGCTATCAATAACAACCAGAATAGAATTCCCTTTAGCTGATCAGTCATGTAACCTAATGATATCATGAAAGAAATTCCATACTTAGATCTAAGTGTTGAAAACAGAACACACAGTGAAATTAGTTGTGGGAAAGCATTTTCTGTCCTAAAGGGAGTTTTTTTTGTCTCACACACTATAAAAGTTAATTTGGGAATGCAAAGTGGTTCCCCACCAGCAACAGAAGAGACAGAGGCCAGCTTTTACCTTACCCCAAAGCTAGTGATGTATCTATTCTTCCTGTACTCTCTGAGCAGTAGTTTTCAAACTTTTTCTTGGGACCCAGTTAGAAAAATATCATTTGTGCCCGCAACCCCAAAATTACATCTTTCAGCAATGTGTTCCAGTCTTTCCACAACAGCAACAGGGGACCCTGGGACCCAATACTGGGTCCTGACCCATTGTTTGTAAACCACTGCTCTAAAGTACTCAACTTATCTCAGATTGTTAAACTTGGTTTAAATAATCTCATTTGAGCCTGTTATTTCATTCTGACTCATTAACCACACGAACAACCATGTTCTTATACAGTTTAAGTATAAGGGCAAAGAAATGTGCTGTCAGACACAGCAAGACTAAGTTTTGAGATCTCTGCTCCAGTCACAGCTTTGCCATGGACCTCTCAGGAACTCTGTCAAAAGGGTAAGAACAAATTATTTGTGTATGTGCACAACAGTATGAAGGAAGTGGAAGAATTAAAAAGCATTTTGGTAATATGTCCTTTTATTATCAGGCTTACATATCATCCAGGGTATATTTGTTTTCATGCTGTCCTTAAAGCTCTCTTCAGAGGAAGCATGGGGGATTGATGCCTGAGCAGATTTCTGGAGATTTTTTCTGGTTGTTTCTGTGTGAGCAATAAATTCTTTTAAATAATAAGCAGACAGCAAGATTCCTGACAGGAAGTAAAAGACCACAGGTCTCGATATAAATAACCTCATAGTAAAAAACAACCTGACAGAAAGCTAACAACTGGAAAATACAGAAGAAAGGTTAATTGGCTAGTAGTCATCCATTTCCTAACAGAAAGGGGAACCAAGCAATTGGTGATGGAGGTAGATTTAAATATAGAAGCCTTTACTATGCATTGATCCCATAAATTGTGATTTAAACAGAAGTCTTCTAAACTGAAGAGAAATAAAAATGTTAATGTTAAAGATGCTGGCAATTTAATTTTACCTGTTATCAGCATTTGCATAACAGGAACATTTAGAAAAGTGTGGCATCTTCTGAGAATTCTACTTGCTGTTCTTGCTGGAACAAAAATGTTTCTAGGGTATTGTAATTAATACTGCTGGGTACAGGATCCTATTTCAAGCACTAATTATTTTGATGGGCCAACAGAATACAGTAATTTTTATTCCTTTTCCAGAACAATCTGACAGTCTGGCAAATGAGGTTTCAAACTAATGCTGTTCAGAACACTTGTATTACTTGTTGATGAGAACTTTTGAAGCAAGTATAATCTTATTTTAGCTATACCTGTTAAGAGAACAGGAATTCTATATACCTTACCATTACTTACCTAATATAGTGAAACCACATATTAGAAATTCTTAGACCAGGCCTTGACAAGTATAGTTTTCTGGTCACTATAGCAACCAGTTTTAGTAGCCTGTCACCACTGTAGAAATGCAATGGAGGAGCACCCTCTGGCAATCAACAGTAACATTTCTGGTGCCTAGCTGTGAGCCACTTTTGTCTACCTCTGCCTTAGACAGAAGATATAAATTCTCTATAAAGTTTTTATTTACTTTTGGTGCACAATATGCAGTTAAGACTGTCGGCTTAGATGAATCTTATTGGTCAGAGAAAAACTTCTGATGTTTCTTCTGATCCATATTTAAGTCTCTAGGCCTAACAGTTAGAATTCCAATTTTTTATATCTATGTGGATTTTGCAATCCACATCATTAGTTCTTTGAATCGAGAAATAAAAACAGTTTTGTTCATTTGTACTAACACCATTTTAAGGATTGAAAGCCTAGTACAAGGAAGGCATGTATTCTCAGGCACTACCATGAGTGCATGCCTATGTAGGGATTGAAAAGAAGTCTTTGAGCTATGATAGTGGTATAATCAAAGCTTTTTTACACTAAAATATAACTTGCAAACTATGTCATAATTTAGTGCCAAAAAAGTCAACACAACTTACATGACCTCAATCCCCTATTTGATCAATACCTGCTACATACTTGTGAAGAGGCTGAATGTTAAGTCACTGGTGCCTGTAGCATCTGCATGTTGCACAGAAACCACTGATCTGCAGTGCATAATGGGAACTGGAGGTCTTAAAAACAGGTATGCTTAAAATGAGTTATGGGCTGAATGCCCCTCCCAGCCTTGATTTTGAGGCTGTGTGTACATAACAGCAAAAAGTGCTATGTTAAAAGAATGTTATGGATGCAAAATAAAACACACAAACGTTAGGAAATGCCTGAATTATGGGTGTTTGGGCATTAGCCCCACTGTGCATAAGCATTATGATGCAATCTTTGATGACAATCATATGTTGTTTCCCCCCCCCCCCCCCCCAGGACCCTGCCTCCTTCAGTCCACAGCACAGATGGTGCTATGGGAATGAACTGGGATTTTGTAATAAAGAAAGCTGTTTACAGCATCTCTGCATCACTTGTTGCACCCGTCAGAAAGTGAAGGAGAAAATGGTAGGAAGAGACAAAGCAGTTTAGGAAGTGTATTGCTCTGCTGGAGACTTGGTTTCTACCACTGAACTCTTATGTAAAGCTGGATAAGGCAAACAGTTTCATAGCTGACTTCTTTTGCTGGGTGCCAAACATGAGACACAGTACTCTGATTCAGAAGTACTGAGCGCTGAACAGCAACTGAGGTCAACGGGGGCTCTGGTCTGAACATACAGAATGCTATAAAATACCAAGTACTCTGAAAAAACAGATCCTACACTTCTCATATCAGGCAACTATCACTAGCGGACATCTTTCTTGGTAAAATGAGGCATAGCAATACCACCTCACAAGGGTCTTATGAAGGTAAATTTATCAATCTTTGTAAAGAACTAAAACTACATGTTAGCATGATAGAAAAGCATGGAAATAAATTAGCAACACTGACGTCACAGCAGGGTTTGGCTAGGGTATATGTGGGGACACAATTAATATAGATAAAAAAGGAATATTGAATAGTGATTCTGAACAACAATTCTCCTCTGCACAGGAGGAAGCTACACAGAAGGATGCTATCAGAGACTGCAGGACCTAAACTCTGAAGTCTTTCATAAATAAGCACTTGAGTGCCAGAGGATACTAACTACTAACTGTTTTGGGGGCCTATCAAGATGAACAGTACAAAGACAAAAATAAAGAACAAAATGTTCAAATGGTTCAAAACACTTGACTGTCCAAGTGGGCCAAGTAGTACATATACAGAATATTAAAGATGTGAAAAGAAATCATACTAAAAATAAAAACCATGCTTCACAGAGCACCTGTAGGAATCCACAGAGAGATGGCTGATCATTGTACCAGATTTCATCCTTGTTTCAGAAGTGCATGGAGTAAGGAGTTTAGAGACCAACTGACTAACTGGAAGCAGGCCACCCTATGTGATTTTAATATGGGTCTCTGCTATATAAGAGAAATACAAGAAAACAATGAAACCACCACCAAAAGAACATGGAACCATGACTGTCAGGCAACATATTTGAGGGAGGAGACATAAAAAGAGTAAAGAAAAAGAAGTTGGGAAAGAGACCAGTTAGCAAGAAGTAGAATAAATGGGAAGGGAAGAGGAAGAGTATACAAAGTGATTACTGAAAAATGTAGGTTTTCCACATTAGCAATTGTTCTAGTTGGCAGGGAGGTATCATGACTGCAACAGTAACACTATAGAAAAGCACAAGAAAAAATTAATATCCTTTTGTATCTGTTGTTTTTTGGGATGTGTTGCTCATGTCCATTCCATGCTAGGTGTGTGCACTTTGCATGCATCATTACCAGAGACTTTCCGTATCTACTGGGTCAGCTTTAGCATTATGTGCCAGCCCTACACCCTCTCAAATTCTTCTTGCCTAGCACCTCTGACAGAGGGGTAGGAGGGTGGACCATAAACAACACAACTGCGAAAGATCAGTAACCATTTTTACTTTAAGTGCTTGCTGCTGTGCATTCCATGCTAGGTGACTCACAAGCAGTATCCCACAGGTGGGCTCAGGGTTCATGGACGTGCTGATTGAAACACTGCTATTCCCAAACTGGCATCATCGCAGGCCTGTTATGTGACAGCACAGTAGGATACAAACGTATGCACTGATGATCAGGTTGCGACTCTGCAGACATGCTGGATCAGGACCTGTGTGAGGAACGCCGCAGATGATGCCTGAGCCCTTGTGGAGTGAGTAGTTAAGGTATGTGGAGGCAAGACATCCACCTGCTTGTAGCATGCTCGCCGTACAGGCAGTTATCTAGAACAAGAAATTTTCTGGGCTGACACAGGAATCCCGTCTGCTGTTGCTAAAAAGAGTTGTGTAGACTTGCAGAAGTTCTTAGTTCTCTTAATAATAAAGACAAAGGCATGCCTACCATCCAATACTTGAGACTGCTGTTCCTCAGGTTTCTTATGTATATTCAGAAAGAAGACTGGCAGCAAAATGATTTGTTTGTCATGGAAATATGATACACTTTAGACAGGAAGACTGAGTAAGAGCACAGTGAGTAAGAACACAGTTGGACCTCATCTTTGAATACCATGTAAGGTGTTTCTGATGCAAGGGCCTTGATCTCAGGAACCCTTTCTGGCCAAGGTGATCATCACCAACAAAGTGACCTTCTACAAGAGAAGTAGCATGGGCCATGATGCTAACAGCACAAAAGGGAAAAATGTGAGCTTTGGCAAAATCAGGCTTAGGTCCCGTGGGGGAATTGGATCATGGACCTGAAGAAAGGGACCTTCCTGCACTTTAAGCAACCAAACTGTCATGTCATGGGAGAACCTGCTGCTTCCTGGAACAAAGAAGCTGAGATGGCTGCAAAGGGCTCTTTAACAGATGAGAGACTCAGGCCCAGCTACTCTAGGTAAAGCAAATAGTTCAAGTTAGACTGAAGGGAAGACCACAACAGAAAGAGAGTACATTCAGAAGACCACTCAGCCAAGCAGGTATCCATGGTGGGGGGCTTCCTACTGCATAGCAAGATTTACCAAACCTGTTCCAAGTAGGCCTCTTCTTCAGGGCTCAGCCTTGAAACATCCATTCAGTTAAGTGTAGGGGAGCAACTAGCCATAGTATTCAGGATCGGTTTTCCTCAATACTTTCATTAATGATTTATATGATGGCATAGAGAGTACACTTATCAGATTTGTGGATGTTACCAAGGCCTGTGTGCTGGGAGGGTGGGGGCACCATATGGCGCTCCAAAACTAGACAGGCCAGACTGGGCTGGGGCCCCTGTAATTTGGCCTTGGTGTGGGGCCACCCCACCCTGGGGCTCAACCTCCCACTACCACCTCCCTATCCCTATGCCACTGCTTCATGTCTATATTAAGAGAGGAGAGTTAAGTGAGGTATAAATGTAGTTTCACAAAGAAGCTTTAAGAAACTTGTTTACAGGTGCACACATGCACAGAGCTGACAGACAAAGGCTTCATGTTCTAATTGAGCCACAAGGCTGCATGTGTACTCCTTAGGTGAGTACCAAGCATCTGGTTTAACAGAGATCTTTCTCTCTTATAATCCAAGGTACTTCCTCTGTGAAGCATTAGAAGATGCTTGTCAGGTCAGCAACCCTAAACCAGTCCTTTGAACACAGTTAAGAAGTATCAATAGCAATTGTGTCAAACTTTTGAATGGCAGAATTTGCTCAGCTTCTTTAGTCCAGTAAGGAGGCAGACCTTTTATCTTTAAAATTAGAAATACTGGGAGTAAGTATTTCCCTGATACTGAGGCAGGATTTTGCTTCTACTTGTTTAGAAAATAAACCTTCATTTTGACATGGGAGGAGTTCCCGAAAGAGGATGGGAAACTATTTTCCATTTTCAGAACCCAATTCAAAATTAATTTAACTGTATACAGAAAGGAAAAGCAAAAGATTGTTCCTGAAAAGGTAGCTTTAGTCAGATCTACTTCAGGGCTCACCATCAAAATTGGTATCTGGTACCTGATACAGCAGCCAGAGCCAAAGGACCCTGTCTGTCTTCGAAGCTCCTATGTTTTCCTGACTGATTGCAGAGACTACGAATTCCATTGAAGGCTGCTGCACTGACATTAACGAGAACTGAACGATTAAACCCCACAGAATGCTTTGAAAAGCATACACTGCTGTTCTAAAATTCCTATTAATGTAGAAAAAGAATGAGTTGCTACTTTGCATACTGATACCATAGTTTCTATATACCCTCTATTATGGAGCTTCTCACTGCTAGATGCCCCCTGCTACTGAGCCTTGAATACTGGGTAAAACAGATATCAATTTGAGTTTATAACTGAACACCATGAAGAGTTAGAGAAGGAACCCTGAAGTCTAGTATCATTATTTCTCCTCAAACATGTCAAACCCTTATCTCAACGGAAGCTTTTATTCCTGAAATGACAAGAAACTGGATTAAAGACAAGCTGACAGCACCAGTTTTCCTAAGGTAGTGAAATCTACCACAGAAGCAATGAAGCTTGCATACACATGTATAACATGCAGTAAAATCCTGTCATGGAATTTTTCTGAAGCTATTTACACCAAGACAGACACATTCAACAAGAGGCAAAAAATCTGATTATGCTTTAAGGCCAGCATCACCATGTAGTGAAAGTGATCAGTCTAATTCCATTGTCTAAGATAAAGAAAATGTTAGAAGTAAGTAGAATAGTAAAAAGTTAAAAGGGTTTTTTTCTTTTTACAGTCATTTGGGTTACAAAGGGATAGTTACACAAAGATAAATACTTGAATAAATAGTTAAGTACACACCAAAGGGGAGGTCATGCAAACAAAGATACCAGTCTATTTCTATGGCAGCGAAAGCCAATAACAAATTTGGTACAATTTCTCAAGACATGACCTCATCCATACACAGGATTTGATGCAGTGTCATGGCAAAAAACTAGCATGTCTCCTTTTCAGGGGGTGCATTTAAAAAAAAAAAAAAAGAAAGAAAGAAAGGCGATCTGAAAGGTTTTTTTCTTCATGAAGTTTTTTGTGTGTGTTTACTCATATTACAAATTCAGATCCCACCTAGCTTGAAGGCCTGATAACTGGAGAACTGGTAAAATAATGACAAATTAATAAAGTGAAAGCTGAATGAAAAGAAAAAAAAACTTTAGTCACGCTGTTTAAAGATTTGTTAAATATTTAACTTTAATGGTTAACTGTGGACAAAAACAATAAACATTCAGGGTAACATTTTCAGAAACCACCAAATGACTCACACTTGTCTGCCCCATTGATTTTCAGAGGGACTCAGGCACTTTCAACAAAATTATCTTTGCCACATCAATTAAAACAAGGGATCACAAGTCTATGTAACCTCCAATATTACCTCCTGCAAAAACAGAGAAGACCAGACTTGACTTTTCAGATTATTTTTAACATAAGCAAGAAGAAGAAAACACTAGGAAGGTCACCTTTAAACAGTTTGGAGGAGCTGTATCATTTTTCCCCTGTAAAAGAATACCACCTTAGATCTGGTATAATATAGTTTTCATTTTCTAAGGTTTTGTGATGAAGGAATATTACTTTTTCTTGGTAGTTTTCACTGACAAACTGAAGAGGAAGAAAGCAAGGCATGGGAAACTGAAATATAGGTATGCTGTATTTTTACCCTGGATCCTCCAAGGACTTTAGGCACTCCTCATAGTTGTTGTGGGACTGGTCTTTTGTGTTTAAATCAATTCAATTCAAAATTGTTCAATTCTCTAATGCAGACGAAGTCTTGAAAATAGTCTTTCCCCCCCTCTCTTTAGTCAAATCCAAAACAGAGCCAAAACACAGCTACTCTTCTATTTCTCGAGCCAGGGAGGTTTATATTCTTCCCACTTTTTAGAGGGGCAGGAAAGCAGCACTGTTGGAACAGTTACTTTGTATTTTCAAAATGCTTTACAAAGCTCTTCCTTGAACATCAATTGTGACTTGGAATGCTGAGATTAACAATTCTACTTTCTGGACAAGAAATTACATAAAATAGACTAAAAGATGCAGGTTATAAATTTATTGTGGTTGGCCATATTGAATTTCCATACCAGCCACTAGGAAAGAGAGCTTTTCTTGTGTAAACACTTTCCCATCCCCATTTCTGCACTCTCAGTTACACAGATAGTAGTAAACTTCTCTTCAACTTATCAATGTAGGGTGTGTTCACACAGCAGTCTTATTCCAAAACAACAGAGGTTGTTTCGAAATAAGAAAGGCCACGTTTACACGACGCACAGTTGTTTCGAAACAATGGGTTCCGTTGTTTGGAAACAACTTAAACCCCATGTGGGGATGAAACAACGTTGTTTCGAAATGATTGTTTCAAAACAATGCCATCAGAACATGTTGTTTTGAAACAATGGTGACTCGTTTCGAAATAACTGTTGTCTGAACATGCTATTTCGCTTTGAGCTTTTTTCCTTAATTCGAATTAACAAACTGTTAATTCGAATTAACTTATTTCGAAATAACCCCGTGTGTGAACATAGCCGTAGAGTATTTGACTGACAAGGCTAACAGATAACTTTGGAACTGGCAAGATCAGCACAGAGAACAGTTGAAGTCCATTACTAATAGAACAAATATGCTAAAAAAAATAGCTAGTAAAAGCAATACACAAACTACGGAAGAATTTCTGATTCTCTCTACGTTATAGGGGTTCCGGATTCTTTAGAACTTCAAGTTTTACTCAACATATTCTTTAAGATTTCTGTTTACTTGCTCGGGTGTAAGAAAAAACTTGCAATAAGTGAAGCCTGAAAACAACAAAGGAAAAAGAAAAATCTACAAACACAAGAAAATTCAAATGCAAGCTCCCACGTTTAAAATCCTGGAACACAGGTATTTTGGTATTTTAGCACATGTGCCCCTTTTAACACATTCACATGCACAGTGAACTCTTGAATCAACCTTGTAAGTAAGCCCCTACTCAGGGCCAGCTCGACTGATAAGCAAATGAGGCCCTGGCTCAGGGCATCGTTTACTTTAAGGGCAGCTGCGGGTCCCGCACCAGGGGCAGAGCAGGCTGGCCCAAAAGCCAGACCCACTCCTGCTCCCGCCCCTCCCCAAACCTATCACTCTCCCCGGGGACAGAACCAGCCAGCACATAGGGCAAGCTCCGCTCCCCCCTCCCCCGCCTCTAGGGAAGAACTGCCAGCCCAGAAACAGGGCAAGAGAGCAGATCCCAGCCTCTGGGCTTGCCCACTCCACCGCTGAGCCAGCTGTTCATTGCCCTGGGGGCAGGTCAAGCCAACCTGGAGCCAGGACCAAATTCCAGCCCCCCCCCCCCCCCCCCCACTACCCACACCAGGAAGGAGGGGGTGCAAACCAGAAAGCCAGCTCGGGGCACCAAAGCACCTTCAGCCGCCCTGCCTCTACTTGGTTCTGTCTACTCGAGGAATTTCTCAGCTAGAATTATAAAGCTGTACTCATATGAATGCTTTTATCTTGCATTTTTTCAGCTTAGCTTATAACAAGTTAAGCCACAAAAACACACTTATTCTGGAATAAGAACATCCACAAAGGATCCTAGAATAATATTGTAGCAATACAGTTATGCCAGTGAATTTTCCATATAGACAAAGTAAGTTCCCTCATCTTCAAGGCATCAAACAAAGCGGGATTTTCTCCCATGAAAGCTCATGCAATAAACAAACTTGTCAGTCTTTAAATGCCACAGGATTCCTTATTTGTTTTAACAAAGCTTAGTTTGTCACCTCCATGAGAAGCCCACACTGTTGCATTTTAATAAAAACTATGCTAATCAAATCTTAGTGGAGAAAGATCTACCTTTAATTATTATTAGCTTATGGCAGCACCTATGCACCTTCCGAACGTCTGAGAAGGGATGAACCCTACACCAAACAGCTCACAATGTTTGGAGAGGCAGACAAATGATTAGGAGGTCAGCAAAAATAAAAGGTGGGTTTTTATATTATTTTATTTTTTTTTAATACATACACAAGTCAACAACATTCAGTGTAGGCTGCAAGAGCAGGATCTTTTAAATGACTAATATCCACAGGGTAGAGTTTTTATGGATGATCTCAGGAAGATCATACCATGCTCAGGGGACCACTTTGATGCTCATAATAAAAAACCTCAAAATTGATGCTCTGGCACAGGAGTTCCAAAGGGGTAGCTGTGCTAGTCTAGTTCAGCCAAAAAAAACCAACACCCACACAACAACAAGGAGTCTAGTGGCACTTCAAGACTAAAATTTAATAATTGCATGACCTTTCGTGGGAGAAAATCCCACTTCAAAGCATCTGACTAAGTGGGATTTTCTCCCATGAAAGCTCATGCGATAAATAAATGTGTTAGTCTTCTAAGTGCCACAGGACTCCTTGCTCGCACAGCAGATGAGGTTTCAAATAATGGGTTTGAATAAAGTGACAATAGACAAGAACTGTAATTTGAACAACTGCATTTTGAATTTACTCAACAGACAGCAGGAGGTTTCTATGAGGTAGGGGTGAAGGATATTGTAGTAACTAAAAATACACAAACGAAAGATATTTAACAACAGACTTATGTTCTTCTAACAACAAGCTTTATCTGGGAAAGCTGCATGAATACTAAATCTGTTGTTGCCTTTATGGCCCATTCCACATATTTCTCACAAACTAACAGACTAAGACCACACCTGTAACAGTTAATACCTAACAACTCCTGTTTAGCATCTGCATTCCAGCCTATAGTGCCACTTAAGAAATTAGAAGAACCCAAGCTCAATAGCAGGCTAAAAAATGTTGTTAAATGGGAACTGGGCACCTAGTTCAACACATATGCTCGTGAAAAAAATATGCAGGCTATAACTTAGAAGAGTGGACATTAGGAACCCCTCCTTGTATGACGAAGCTGGCTCCAAGTTTCAAACTTTCAGAACAGGTGCACACAGACAATATTACATGCCAAGTTAAAGTGCTACTGCCAGCAAATTAGTTTCTACTTTGCTATATCCCTTTCTGTTACTTTGGTCAACGACCCATAATAGGTTAATAGCTGGTATTGAGCAATTATGGTTAGTTCAATTATATTCAATTTTCTACTATCAGGACACTTCAAAAGAGTTTAGATTTTGCTGAGAACCTTGACATAACGTGTTTACATTAAAACAATTAGTAACACTCCTCATCCGCTATGTCTGCAGCCCTATTCTAATGTCTGAGAGCAAAAAGTGAAACCTCAAGATTGTTTGCAATGTTGATGTAGCCCTCTTAGTCCTAAGAGACAAGAGAGATAAGGTGGGTGAGGTAGTAGTTGGCATTAGATCAAATTCTGGTGGTGAAACAAGCAAGCTTTAGAGCTTCAGGAAAATGAAAGCCTGTCTCTTTCACCAACAGAACTGGGTCCTCACCCACTCCATCTCTCAAACTGAAAGGTAACAACGGTGCAGCCACCCACCCCAGTGTTTTCCACAACCATGGTGCCTGACCAAGTGTGCAACATTTTTTTTTTTATTTTATTTTATTTTTTTGAAAACCTACTCAAAGTGTTCTGGATTGGCTCATGAATATTCACAAGTTTATTTGGAGACTACAGTCATGGGCCCCAAACTAACTGAAGGTATGCCCAGAAGAAAAAAGGTTGGGAACCACTGGCCTACCCTGATCCCTAGGGGCCAGCCTAATGTGATGCTGAAAGTTTCTCCAGTTAAGGCCCTCGCCTTTATTTGGCTCCAGGTGCCTACAGACATGCCAGTGCCCTCAAAATCAGATTTTACCAGCAGCTCATCCTGCCCATTTCCTTGAACAGCTGAAGCTGCACCAAGCAGCAGAGACTAGAACCACTCTTCCCTCTAATTTTTCATAGGTTGTGCGTACAAAAAATGTGTCTGTGCTCATTTCAGCACTGTTGAATTTTTCTGGGCACACTTTATTTTGTTCTGGATGCGAGTTTCACAACCCACTTGTGTATAAACATGCACACAGCTTAGAGCAGGATTCTCAAATTCAAATCACCATGAGGGCCGCACAAGGATTAGTACGGTAGCCCAAGGGCTGCACCACTGAAACTAGGGGCATCACTGCCCCAGGGAATGACCTGGGGCCCTGGCCGAGGCCCCGCCTTCTGCCCAAACGCCACGCCCCTGGCCAGCGTCAGGGCCTGGAGTGGCAGCTGTGGCCGCGGGGCTGCCTGGCCCAGGAAAAAGGGCCAGAAGCAGCCACTGCCACCACGGCCAGCCAGGCCCTGGATCTCCAGCCCGAGCTGGCCAGAGACCAGGAGAGGTGGGGCCCCGGCGCTAGCATTCAGGGCCCAGACCCCGTGTACCAGGCTCCAGCGATGCCCCTGACTGAAACCTTTCCATACAACAACATTGCAAATATCAGTAATTATTGTGTCATCGCGGGCTGCAGGAAATAGCTTTAGGGGCCACATTCTGCAGACAGGCTGAGTGTTTGAGCCCCCTGGCTTAGAGCTAGGGTCTCAAACTCAAATCACCCCAAGCATAGGGTTACCAGACTCCAAAGCATGGAAAGGAGAACACGGAAGTATAAAAAGGAGAACATTGGAGGGCACATGGAGAAAATGGAGTATTAATGTAATATTCTTCTGTCTTTAGGAGGCCCTGGAATGCTTCCCCCCTAAAAATAGGGTGTTTCAGGGTATTCCAGCATCCTTTAACCCCTGGAAGTAAAAGCCAGATAAAATCATGTATTTTTAAAATGCTCAGGGGATGGAGGACGTGACGGTAAAAAGGAAAACACTGCCTTCTTTTGCCTGACATCTGGTAACCCTACCCAAGTGCTACACGAGGACTAGCACATTAGCCCGAAGGCCACTCCACTGAAATCTTTTCCTACAACGATATTGCAAATATTTGTAAGGATAGCATCGTTGCAGGCAGCCGGAAACAGCTTTAGGGGCCACCGGTGGCCTGCCTGTTTGAGACCCCCGGCTCAGCGGCGCAGTTGCTGGGACCACCCTAGGCAGGCAGCCGCCAAGCCGCAGGTTCACGCCTGGCCGGGGCGGACAGCGGTGCCCCACTCACCAGCTGCTTGAGATCCTCCTCCGAGAGCCCGGCGTACCGGTAGCGCTGCTGCTCGAACTCGTACCTGGTGCTCTTGGCCACCACCACCACGCGGGAAGGGCGGAACTCACCGCCGCAGGACAGCCCCCTGCACTCCCCCTGCCCAGGGGAGCGCTGCCGCTGCTGCTGCTGCCCCCGCGCCCAGGCTGCGCGGCCAGGGGAGGCGGCGGCTGAGGGGGGGAGCAGAGGCTCGGCGGGGCTCAGCCCGGCCAGCAGGGAGGAAGCTGCGGCCGCCGCCGCTCGGTATCTCCGCAGGAGGCGCAGAGCGGCAGCGCAGCGGCAGCCGCAGCGAAAGGCCGGGTAACCGCTCATAGCCCGGGCTCCGCTCCTCAGGGGGCGTAACCGCCGCGCGCGCGGCTCCGCGAAGCGGGACGCGAGAGGGGAGGAGCCAGGGCTCGGCCGGGCAACCAATCAGCGCCCGCCCTGCGGGACACACACGGCACGTGGCCAGGGGCGCCAACGGCCGGGACCTATTGCGCAAGCGTCGGTCGCGAGCGTAGCGCCGCACGCTGGCAGTCGGCCCACCCGCCCGCAGATGGTAGCGACTTGCGCATGCGCTCGATCCAGCAACGCGGCGGTGGGAAAACAAGCATGGAATCCGATGGGAGCCCCGCCTTCCTGTGACAAGACGAACAGCGCCTTTCAACCAATCAGGACAGGCGGAGTGCGGCTGAGGGAGGAAGGACGGGCTCTGTATAGAAGGCTGTTTTCAGCGGGCTGGGAGCAAGGCGGGTTGCGCATGCGTCTAACTCCTCTGTCTGGGCAGAGGGCTGGGGGCGGGGCCCGGAGAAGGGCGCAACCATTGGTCGCTTTTTAGGGGGGTGGGGAGTGACCGAGAACGGTGGGACCCGCCTGTGTGGTGGGCTGTCAAATGGCTGCCTGCCCAGCAGGGCGGGTCCACTCTCTGTGGGCCGGGGGGGGCCCACATTGGGAAGGTGCTGGTGAGCCCCTAGGCCCGAAGTTCCCAACCTTTTCTTTGCCATGGTACACTTGATACCTTCAAATTTTTTGAGGCATGCTGCTATTAAAAATATGATGAATATTTAAATTAACTTAAATTACTTATGAATATTCATGAACCGTGGCACAGTGTTTCGGAAATGCTGCTGTGGGGGGTAGTAGGGGTCGCAGAGCAGGGGTGTAAGAGGGGCAGGTCAGGAGTCACGTGCAGTGGCAGGAGCGCGTGTGGGGAGCAGGGCAGGGGTGGCAGAAGAGAGAAGGGCAGCCATGTGGGGAACAGCACAAGGGTGAGAAGAGGTGTGAGAAAGGGAAAACAAGAGTGGCTTTATGGGACGGCAGGGGGAACCTGGGGAGTGGGAAGGTAGGGCAGGGGAGCATGGCCCAGCACCCTTCCCCTTCTCCACAATTGCTCCCTGCCACCCAGGGCAAATCCTCACGCTGCTGCTGCTCCCTCCTGCCCCAGTGGGTCCAGTCATCCCCTCCCCCAGCCCCCTGCTGCCTATGATGGACCCTCCCATCACTGCAGGGGCCAGAGCCAGGCCCCAGCTACACCATCCACACACAACCACCGCACCTCCCGGGTACACACACCCACAACCAAACAGCCACCCCACAACCCCAGCTATACACCCTCTGCTACACATCCACTCCCACCCAGCTTTGTTACTCACACCAGCCCCACACACCCTCCAGCAGCACCTTAAAGCCCTTACCTAGGCTGTTTGCAAGCTGGCTGACTGGCTGGGAGCTGCTCTGCCCTGCAGGGGGAGATTCACACACTCCCAGCCTCCTGCCCCTTTCTATTGGCTGGGTTGAGGTGGAGCCACGGGAACCATGTATTTGGGCTGCTCCAGCTATTTTTAGGGGTACCCCTGGAACTCCATGTTCTGGTGCCATCCACTATTTTTAGGGGGCTGGAATGCTGCCTGCCTAAAAGTAGGGGGCCCCAGTGTGGAGTTTTAGGGGAAATTATTATCCAGTAATCAGAGGCAGCATATTCAGAGCTGTGTAAGGAGCTTTTATTGAAAGAGAACTGAGAGAGAGGGGACCCGACCAACAGGTTTCCCTAGCACCTAAACAACCCTCCCATTTATCACTATGATGACCCCAATGACTCTAGGTAGTCCAAAACACCACATATTCCTCCCCCTCTAATGAAAAAGCCCCCCCCCCCCAAGAATAAAGCCCTCCCCCCTGGAAAGAATAAGAACTAAACTAGGAGATGAGGGTAGACTGCCCTATCTCCAGCAAACCCCTGGGGAATTATTCTGTCTCATGAAAAGGGGGTCACCGCTAGCTAAAGATCCAGCCAATTAGGAGGCCTTCTGTCTCGAGGTGGATTATGGCGAATTTCTGGTGTGCGCACACCACAAGGTGGTATTGGTGGTGGTGTGACCACAGGTACCAGGCAGGTAGCCAGAACCGGAGAGGATGTTGTGGCTGGTTGGTCCAGGGAGGCTGAAGGTGTTGAAGGCATGGCTGGAGCAGGAGAGACAGGAACAGTTGTTTCATGCTCTGATGTATCATCAGTAAGGGTGAAGTAAGGTATGTCCACTGGAGGTGCGTCTTCCACATGGGTATGATGGAGAAGCATAGTTTCGAGTGAGAACAGGCTGCCCAATACTGAAGGTGCGGTCCTTTGTTCTTAGTGAATGTTGGCTGACCTGGTCCTGCTGCTGGCATTGAACTGCTTGCTGTGTGTCTCATGGTTTCAACAAATCAAAGCAAGAGTGCAACTGCCGTCCCATCATAAGAAAAGCTGGAGATGCCTTAGTCGTAGCGTGCGGTGTTTCTGTAGGAGAACAAGAAGTTGTCCAGACGCTTCTGAAGAGGTGAACGTCCCTTCACAGGTTTTAGAGCTTGCTTCATAGTCTGTACGAACCTTTCAGCGAGTCCATTGGTGGAAGGATGATACAGTGCTGACCTGATGTGATGTATTCCATTGGCCTTCATAAAAGTTTCAAAATCCTGAGAAATGAACTGCAGTCCATTGTCACTCACCAGCTGTTCTGGAAGACCATAATGACTAAAAAAGCCATGCAGGCTCTGGATAGTGGTTTCCATAGTAGTGGACTTCATTACAGAGACTTCTGGCCATTTTGAATGGGCGTCAACAGCAATTAAAAACATACATCCTTCAAGTGGGCCAGCAAAATCAACATGGATACGTTGCCATGGCCTTCTGGGCCAATCCCACGGGTGAAGAGGTGCCAACTGAGGTGTGTTCTGGACGCTCTGGCATGAGGTACAAGCTCTAGCCATTTCTTCGATAGCCCTGTCCAAGCCCGGCCACTAGAAATAGCTCCGTGCAATTTCTTTCATGCGCACTATGCTGCAGTGACTTGAATGGAGCTGTTCTAAGAAACGTGGTCTTAATGGAGGTGGGATAATGACACACATACCCCACAACAAACACCCAGATTGGGCCAATAACTCTGTCCTCCTAGACATGTAGGGGCGGAGGTCAGGAGAGACCTGAGAGTCAGGTAAGAATGTTCCATGCATCACGAAATCCATAACTTGTGAGAGTACTGGGTCAACCCGTGTCGCTTTCTTCACTTGAGTAGCTGTGACAGGTGTGTTTTCCACCTGTTCAAAGTAAAAGATTCCTTCCTGACCTTGATCTTGACAGTGTGCTGGTGAAGGTAGCCTTGAAAGACCATCAACGTTGCAATGCAAAGAGGATTGTCTATACTTGATTTCATAGGTGTATCCAGAAAGTATCAATGCCCATCGTTGCATCCGACTAGCTGCCAAATGTGGGATGTCTGTGCGTGGCCCCAAAATTGATGTCAGGGGTCGATGGTCAGTGACAAGTGTGAACTTCTTTCCCCACAGGTACTGGTGAAATTTCCAAATGCCAAAAACAATGCCCAGTGCTTCACATTCAATTTGGGCATAGTTAGTTTCTGCCTTGGTCAGGGAGCATGAAGCAAAAGCGATAGGCCTCTCTTCACCAGAAGACCTAATATGTGACAATACAGCCCCAACTCCATAAGGGGAGGCATCACAAGCCAACTGTAGAGGCAAAGATGGATCAAAATGTGTCAGAACCTTAGAGTTTACCAGTGAGCGTTTAGCTTCATTAAATGCAACATCACATCAGTCCAGTTCCAGGCCTTTTTCAGCCCAAGAAGCTCATGTAGGGGTTTCAGGAGTGTCACTAATTGTGGAATAAACTTGCCATAATAGTTCAATAACCCTAAAAAAGAGCAAAGTTGGCTTACGTTCTGAGGAGGTGGAGCATGCACGATAGCCTTAATCTTGACCAGAGACTTATGGAGACCATCAGCATCAAATATATGTCCTAAATATTCAGCTGAGGGCTGGAAAAACTTATATGTCTCTGTGAACACATAGACCATACTTTTCCAGTCTTTGCAGAGTAGCTTCCAAGTTCGTAAGGTGTTCTTCCTCATTTTTGCCAGTGAACAGGATGTCATCTAGATCAATGGTTCCCAACCAGTGTGCCAGGGCACACTGGTGTGCCGCAGCAACACCCAACATGTGCCGCGAGCATCCCTGAGAGCTGGAATTAAAGTTCCCTCCCTGCTCAGCCCAGCCATGTGGGCTGTGCAGGGCTGGGAAAAGGCAGGGGTTAAAGTAAGGGGGAAGGCACCAGAACACAGTTCTGGGGCCCCCTATTTTTAGGCAGGCAGCTTTCTGGCCCCCCTAAAAATAGAAGAAGTCGCTGGAACGTGGAGTTCCAGGGATCCCCCTACAAATAGCAGGAGCAGCCCAAACGCAACGTTCTGGTGGCTGCACCCTAGGCCCAGCCAGCAGAGGAGGCCGGGAGGCCGGGAGTGTGTGAATCTCTCCCTGCAGGGTGGAGCAGTTTGTGTCAGCCAGCCTGCAAGCAGCCCAGGTAAGGGCTTTGGGGGGGAAGGCTGCTGCGGGTTGTCTGTGTGTGTAGCAGAGGTAGGTGGGAGTGGCTGTGTAGCAGAGGGTGTGTGGCTGGGGTTGTGGGGTGGCTGTTTGGTTGGGGGGGTGTAGTTGGGGGGTGGAGGCCTAGTTCTGGCCCCTGCAGTGATCGGAGGGTCCATCACAGGCAACAGGGGGCTGGGGCAGGAAGGATGGGACCCACTGGTCTGGGAGGGAGCAGCAGTGGAGTGAGGATTTGCCCTGGGTGGCAGGGAGCCACTGTGGAGAAGGGGGAAGTGGGTGCTGTGCCATGCTCCCCTGCCCTACCTTCCCACTCCCCAGGTTCCCTCCTGCCCCCCCACAAAACCACTCTTGTTCTCCCTTCCTCTCTCCTCTTTTGCCACCCTTGTGCTGTTTCCCACATGGCTGCCCTTGTCCTCTTTTGCCACCCTTGCCCTGCTGTGCTTCCCACACTCACTCCTGCCACTGTACACAACTTCTGACCTCCCCTGTTTTGCCACCCGAGCTCTGCTACCCCTACTACCCCACACAGGAGCACTTCCGAAACTGTGCCATGGTTCATGAATATTCATAAGTAATTTAAGTTAATTTGAATATTCATGTTTTTTTTAATGGTGGTGTGCCTCGAAAAATTTGAAGGTATCAAGGTGTGCCATGGCAGAGAAAAGGTTGGGAACCACTGATCTAGATAGCACTGTACTCCTGATAAACCACTCAAAATCTGATCCATTGCCCTTTGGAACAAAGCTGGGGCTGAAATAATGCCAAAAGGTAAATGACAGTATCTGTACAACCCCTTATGTGTTATGATTGTCAACAACTCTTGAGATTCTTCTTTAACATGCATCTGTAGGTATGCTTGACTCAAATCAATCTTGCTAAATTTTTGTCCTCCAGCCAAACCTGCAAAGATGTCCTCAGTCCAGGGAAGAGGATATTGTTCTGCGCATAACACTGGGTTGATAGTGACCTTCAAATCTCCACAAATCCGAATGGAGCTGTCCTTCTTCACTATTGGGACAATGGGTGTTGCCCACTGGCTGTGAGTAACTGGCACTAAGACTCCCTCCTTGACTAACTGCTCCAAGTTTTCTTCCACCTAGGATTTGATGGCAAATGGTACCATCCTGGCCTTCAAACATTTTGGTTGGCAATCAGACTTTATATTTAATTTCACAGTGATTCTCTTCATGCTGCCTAAGTCTTCACCGAAAACAGCAGCGTGTTTCGTCAGTACCGCTGCTAGATTCATTTCTTCTTTAGTCAATTGATGCACTTGTGACCAATCGAGTTGTATTTTCCTGATCCAAGATCTTCCCATTAGGGCTGGGTAATTCCGCTTCACCACAAACAGTGGTAGCTTTGTGGTCTGTCCGTTGAGTTCTACTTCACATCAGTACTACCCAACAGGGGACAGTCTCCCCAGTGTATGTCTTCAAAACAACTACTGTCAGCTTAAGTGGCAGATATCTAAAGTCCTTCTCATACACAGTGTTAGAAACTAATGAAACTGCTGTGCCAGTGTCCAGTTCCATGCGTACAGGTTTGCCTTCCAACACAGGTATCACCCAGAATTTATGTGGGCCAGCTGTTATAGACAAAACATGGAGGGAATCTTCATCTTCCGATTGGGTGTCACCATGATCACCTGTATTCTGCTCTACTGCATGCAGAATTTCCCTCTTAAGTCCGCCAAACCAACAGCCCATTTTTCTCAGGTCTGCCTCTTCTGTTTGGCTCATCCTTCCTTTGTCTGCAGGCACATTCAGTGTGCCCTCTTTTACCACATTGTCGACACAGTAGTTCCTTAAACCAGCACTCTGATGCAAGATGACCCTACTTCCCACACCAGTAACATTCCTGTCTCCCTGGTGCTCTGTGGGCAATTTGTAGGGATACCGTACGTATGCTGACCCCGATCTGTTGCATGTCTTGGGTGACGCGTTCCATGGAGACTGCATTTTCCATAGCCTTCTGCAAGGTGAGTTCACCTTCAGTCAATAGGCGTTTTTGTGTTGATTCACTGTGCAGGCCACACACCAGCCTGTCACTCAGCATTTCCTCTAACCTGTTCTGGAAGTCACAGTGTGCCGCCAGCTTCCTCAGAGCTGCTATAAACTTTACAACTGATTCACCTTCACCTTGGTTCCTTTGGTAGAACCTATACCTCTCTGCAATTACTAGTGGCTTTGGGGAAAAATGTGCTCCCAGAACTTCCACTAGGTCCCTGTAAGGTTTCTGCTCTGGCTTCTCCGGATAAAGCAAATCCCATAGCAAATTATAAGTCTTAACTCCAATGACCATTAGAAAAACTGGTACCTTTTTCTCATCAGTTATACCGTTTGCTCCGTCCCCCTTCTGGATTTTGTTCCCCTTTGCTTTCTTTCCTCCTTTTATTATGGACTGCCCGGTGCCCACCAGGCCTGGCGCCCAACTAGAAATCGCCCCCATTCCCCTCCCTGGGGCCATAGATTCGTAGCTAAAGTCTTCTATGACAGCTTCAATCTGGGCATTCTCCTACATAGGACGCCCATTCACTAGGGTGGCTCCTCTAGGGCCACCCACACTATACCCAGGGTGGGGGGAACAGTTGCCTGGTAGTTTTTCCCGCTACCCCACATGGGCCACTGCTCCTCCTGAGTCAGGCCAGGAATAAGCAGGATCCTCTGCGCTAGACATCACAAGAGGCTGGTGTAGCGGAGACACCCTGAAACATTCCCACACAGCCTTGCAATGGTTAGTAATTCTGTCCTGGTAACTCACACTTCCTAGAAAAAGGGTGGTAATTGCACATCAACCCACTCCTACTGCGAATAGGGTCGAAAGCTAGTGTTCATTTAAAAGCCACTGACCTCTCCAGGTCAGGGACTAGTGGTCCCCAATTTGTTCATTTCCATCCCACTCCCCACTTTACAATTTCCAGGGCTACATCCCTTTTCCATGGCTAGACGATCTGCCACCCTACACGGGTGAGCGCGCAGAGGAAACAAGATAAAAGCCCCACCCACCCACTGCATGATCTTATAAGCGGGGCACAGACATGGGGCTGGCCATTCTACTCCAATTTTTTCCTTTTAGCTCATTGAGATGGGTCATGGGAATTCCTACCCCCCCTCCCCTCAGGTTATCAAGCTTGGACCCTAGGAGGGGATAATTGGCCTTACATCATAGGTCAAGCTGGGATGGGGTGACTTTCCCTCCCTACATGCTAGTTCAAACCAACAACTGCCATCTCCTCTAAATTGAGCCAGTTAATCTCTCGGTCCTAAAGCTGGCATCCACCAGGCAAGGGGTCCCAACTGGTATGCCACACGTACACACCCACATCCCTCCCAGCGGGTGGGGGGGGGGAGGCTTTCTTCTGATCACCCAGACAGGATCAATGTATTCAGGACCACCCAACCTCCCCACTCCAGGCTTGTTTTTCAAGTTGCCTGCATCAGGGTCTTCCTCCCTTACCAGGGTTTTTTTCTTGTGGGCTGGCTCTTTGTCCACAGCCTGCACCTGGCAAACACCATGCCTGGTGACAATTCTCACCAGAAGGTCCCAAGTGATGGGGTCTCCGTTCAGCAAGGCTCTGGCTGAAACCAGACCCTTCCCCCAGAAGGACAATTTCCTTCAATGCGCCTTGCTTGACTACCTTGCCCAAATGGTATCCTTATCTTGGGGTTCTGTCCGATACCCAATCTTTTTTCTTACCCATCTGCTCCTGTATGGCCTGCAATGTTACACTTGGCCTGGGTGTCTGCCCAAACCATCTAAAAGGATGCCATGTTACTCTGGGGCATATCCCCTCCACTGAGTAAGAGGGGTGCCTAAGGGATCGCTTGGTCCAGGTACTCCAGATTCTCTGGAGGCCACCTGGTTTTCTCTTTCAGGTACCATCCCTTTCTTAGGTGCTGGAAAACTCTCATGATTGCTGATACAACCACATCATGGGCATCTGGAGCTAGGGGCTCAACCCAAACAGGGTCGTGTACTCCCAGGCTGGCACTAGAGCAGGCTACAAGGGCTGAGACCTTTGTACCCCATCCCTCCTCTCCTCCCATCCATTGCTTATTAACCCACGGGCACCAATCTTACAGCGTCAGGGAGGACCCTATGGGTTGGTGGCCCATGTTCAGGATCCACTTGCTCTCAGCTACTTGGGGACAGCATCTGTTCTCCCACCCTCCCTTCCTTGTCTCTTCTCCCAACCCTGGCTTGCACCTTTGCCTGGTCGTTACCCCTCTGGTCACAGTGGAGCCCACTGGATATAAATTTCTCACCCCCCCCATCTCCCATTCTAGAAAGAGGTCTTTCTCCCCAGCCTCTGGAGGGGAAGATGGGAGCATCGAGCCTATGCTGGGGTGTAGCAAACAAGCCCACCTGTATTGTTTCTCTCACGCTTACTTGTTTGGGTAAATTAGTTTCTGTCTCAAGCTAGTAGAGTCCATGCATAATAAGTCAGAGTCCCTCCCCCCACCCCCAAGGCCCACTCCTATTCACTACCAAGCATGCTTTTAGCCTCACCTCCCAGTCCTATGGAAACAGTATGCATCAATTCTTGTTTCACTCAAGTTGGGCAGTGGGCCCCAAAAATTTCGCAAGTCTGGTACAAGAATTTGTTTGTGAACCCATGTTACTTTCCCTTCCCCTCAAAGCCAGGGGCCATACCTACTCCTCCGTCCAGGGATATAGCGCTAGTGCATCACTTTTACTTGGTTTACAAGTGCCCAGCAAGGGAACCTCATCACCTTGTGGGAATCCTTTCCCCACTTGCCCACCCCACAGCCTAGCCTACAGCCTGAACAGACAAGTCCCCGGCTACCCTGCGGTAATTGTCTATTCCAGTTTGCACTGAGGATCTCCTCACCTGGGTGCAATAGATGTGTGCATTTTTTTTGCTACACTCTTAAAGGCACACAACCATTAGTCTCACAAGGGGAAGAGATGTAGCATCAACTCTCCCCCTCCTCTCTGTCGGTTGCTTCTATCCAAGTTACAGGAGATAATCCACTTTGATTCCCCACATATGTGGCAAGGTGACATACGGCCTCCCTCTGCCCTTGCTTGATTTAGCCAAAGCAAACTTGAGTGAAATGGGCATTCTTCCCAGGTGGGCCAAGATGCCTACTGTTCAGGCATCTTTCCACATCTTGGTTTGGCTGTTAGCGGGGTCAGCCGTGCTCAAGATGGGGGGAAAAAAGAACTCCACCTACCGCCCATGGTATGGCTAGCAGTCACCTATTACTGAATGTATCCAAGCAGTGCTTGAAGAAGAACGGTGTGTTACTTGCCAGTAACCGTCCTTCTTCGAGAAGGGCTGCTGGGATACATTCAGGACACTCCTGCCATCCCCACTACTCAGAGTTGGCGACTAGTAGGGACTGAGGAGAAGCAGGGTTGGGGTCATATATATAGCCATGGTGTGCCCAGAGGAGGCATTGGCCACCGACCCTGTCCTGACAGGTTAGGGATAAAAAGTTTCTGACCATTCATGTGCTGCAGCACATAGACACCTATTACTGAATGTATCCAAGCAGCCCTTCTCGAAGAAGGATGGTTACTGGTAAGTAAACCACTGATATAAAACATTGCAAACTTCACACAAGAGTGTCTACAAACACCCTTGACAAGGAGGACCTTTATACTAAGTAAAAGTACATTGGTTTTCTAATTAACCCCTTTATGTCTGTTCTGTCTGGGCTCTTTAAGCTCCTGTTACAGACAGTGCTGGATTTAGACGCAAGCTAAGTAAGCCATGGTTTAAGGCCTCACATCATGAAGGACCTCTAAATATGTCGGCGATAACTAAGAAGATTTAGCATGTTGTTTGATTTTGCAAATAAGGCTTTTTGCAAAAGATATGTTTTATTAATATTTTTGCATCTTTGTCTATGTATATATGCAAATATAATAGTTTATCATTTATTTTTCATTACCCTTCTTGTTATACCATAACACACTTTTTTCTCTTTATTTTTTATGATATGGGGCCTCTGAATCTTGACATAGCTTAGGGCCTCAGCATGTCTTAATCCAGATCTGGTTACGGGCAGGGGCATTACTGGAGGGGGGTCAGGACCCAGGGCCTGGCCTTCCCCCACAGCCCTGATCCTGCTCCGGAACCCAATCCAGCTGCTTCCGCTTGCCAGCAGCAGAAGCCCAATCCGGCTTTGAGCCTCCTGCAAGAGGCTCGAAGAGGGAGACGGTACCTGTGGCTTCTCCAAGTGGCCGGAGCCATCCTTGAGCTACTTGCCAGAAGTGGCCCAGAGCCGGACTGGGCCCCTTCCAGCTGCACTGTTGGCTAGAGATCCAGGGCCCGGGCCCTGCTGGTTACAGGTATATGTTTTGTGTAGAATGTGGTGCCTTTTTTTTTCCTTTTTTGAGTGATGGGAAGTATTTTCAAGCAAGAAAATCAAGTATTGAGCCCTTTGGATTTATAATAATAGTGTTACTTTGCACTTACATAAACTTTAACAAATTTAAACATTTTCAGAACACAATGTTTCTAAACTGTGACATTACCTCCATTTTACAGCAGAGGGAAACTGAGACTCTTAGTTTAATGGCTTGCCTAACGTTACCAAGAAAGTATACAGCAGAAGAAAGAATAAAACTCAGAACTGCTGATTCAGTCCTATATTTGGCTAGAAGGCCAAACTTCCTCTGATTCATAGCCTTGATTTAACATAATCTTACTTATCTCATTGGCCAATGTACTATACCTGCCTCACATCACTAGTTGTGAAAAATGTATTAAGCAAAAACTGCACTTTTGCCCTAACAGTGCCTGTTGTCTGGAATTTACATCTGGATATGTGGGAGTCTTGGCTATCTTTCCAAGCTCTGTTATCTGGCAAATGGAAAATTCACTTATATCCAACAAGATGTTCATGTCTTTGCATACAGAGTGAAACACACCCATGTCACGTATTAAAATCACTTTAGAAGAGATACATGTCATGTCAAAGGGCAGAATTTGTCCCTAAATTATTGTAAAAAGATAAGGAGAGGTTACTTATCTTACAGTAACTTGAATTCTTCAAGATGTTTTGTTACTGAAATCCTCAATGTGATTTAAAGACTTAAGGTTATAGAGAATTTACCTATTACACTACTTCAAACCAGCAAGTGAACCATGCCCCACACTGCAGTGAAAGCAAAAAGCGAAAAACAAACCCAACAATTAAAACAAACAAACAAAAACACCAGAGAGCCCCTGCCAAGCTGATTTGGAGAAAAATTGCTTCCCAATCCCAAATATGGTCATCAGTTGGATCCTGAGTATATGGGTAAGACTCCCAGCCAGACACCTGAAAATGAATTCTCTATAGTAGGTCAGAGTTCTTCTCATCTAGTGTCTCATCTTAAGCCACTGGAGATATTTGCTAATGGTAGTCACAAAGGTTCATGTGCCATTTTACACATTTTCATCATACCATCTCCTTGTAAATTTATGAGCTGCAATCTTGAAACAAGATGTTTTTGCTTCCTCTACTTCGCTTGGAAGTCTGTTGTCTTATGGTTAGAAAACTGTCTAATTTCAAGCCTAAACTTTGTGATGGTCAGTTTATATCCATTTATTCTTGTGTCAAGATTGGCTGTTAACTTACATAATTCGCCTTCCTCCCTGGCATTTATTTCTCTGACTTATCTATAAAGAACAGTCATCTCTCTCCTTTGCCTTCATTTGGTTAAGCTAAACAAGCCAAGTGCCTTATGTCTTCTATCATATGATTGGTTCACCATTCCTCTGATCATCCTAGTAGGCCTTCTTTGCAAGTGTTCCAGTTTGAATTAATCTTTCTTAAACATACGAGACCAGAACTGTATGCGGTCAGATGAGATCTCACCGCTGTCTTATACAATGGTAATAACACTTCCCCATGTCTACTGGAAGTACTTTGCTTGATGCAGCCTAGGGTTGCATTAGCCTTTTTTCAGAGCCACATCAGAATGGTGACTCATAGTCATCTTATAATTGACCAGGACACTCTGGTCTTTGTTTCCTTCTGTCACTTCCAAATGATACATCCCCAGCTTTTAGAAAAACTTCTTGTTAGTACAGAAGTGCATGATCTTGCGCCCTACACTACTAAATTTTATTCTATTTTTATTTCTACTGTTTTCGAGGTCATTCAAAGCAGAGACATTTTTCCATTTACTACCATCATATCGCAAAGTTTCCAGTTCCTTTTTCATTAAAAAATTACATAACTGGAATAATCTGTATATTGGGACTAAATAATTGAAATCTAATTTCAGTAACTGTCATTTTTATTTCCACAAATGCAAGATGAGCATGAGCAGTTTAACATAACAATTCTATGAACATACCTCTTTCATCAAAGAGAATTTCAGTATTGGTTACAGAGGAATAACATCATAATACAAGTTTGTCAGTTGCTAGTTGGTGTTAACTACATTCTTTTGCTGATATTTATCAATTATTTATTTCATTAATGGAATCATTTAGGGTGTCTATTTTTTGTTATATATGTACATAACTTCTGTTGATCTCTGAAAATGATGTTATCTTTTGTGATATAAATGTCAATTACATACACCTAGAAACAGGCCACATGGCATTTTTTACACAATTGAATTCTATGATTGTGAAGCCAAATAGCCACAGCTGATCCTGATTCTTTGGGGAAAATTCTTCTTGCTCTGTTGAAGTTCCAGGCTCACATCAGAAACCCCCATCTGGAAAGATCCTATGTTCTCTCCACTGTATTTGACACAGCTATAGTGGACTCTGAGACCCAATTCTACCATGACTTACATGAGATGCAATTCTAGAGAAGTAAGTGTGGCTATGAGTTGAAAATTGGGGGAGAAATTGGCCCACAGTTTACTTCAGTTTCCAAACAAGCTTGCTTAGTAGCCATAGAACAAAGCGCATGCAGCAGGTTAATTTTGTCACATAAAGAAAAGAAAAAGAGCATGAAACTCTCAGAGAAATGGCAGCTCTGTAACAAGTCTTATTTTAGTTTAATTCATTTCTTCAGAGACCAGGACTATTTTCTCTCCTTGCCAATCTATGCTTATGGAAGGGAAGCATCTTTCACTGACTGCAAATTTCAAAGTAATATAAATACACTGAAATAGTTAGCTAATTTTTTAATTAATTGTAGTGTTTGTGAAAGGTAACATAGCTATGAAGTCTGAAGTCCACATTTTTAGTAAAGAACAGGTACAAAAGAGTGAGTAACAATGCAAACTTTCCCAAACTTCCCTGCCATTATGCCATAATTTTTAAGTCCTGGGAAAAATATCTCAAAGGAGAACTGGATTTTGTCTCCACATTTTCAGACCTTGACCACTGCATGGCTTAGCAGCAGCAGTGAAAATGAATGATTAACGTGATGGTGGTTTGGTGAAGTGGACATCAATTCATTCAGAAGTGTACAGAGCTATGAACTCATTTTATATAGGTCACTGAAAGTCATAACATAGTAAGAAGATTGAGGTATGGATTTAACCCGCTGACCTGAAGGTGAAAGGCTCTAAATTCCATTATTAATCATTTGAGCCATGCAGCCCATCAAACAATTTTAATCAGAGTGGCTATCAATAATCTGTCAGAAATGGATAATATTTAAATGTTAACTGCTCATATATTTATTCTTTTTCCAGTAAATGTTTGCTTCCAACTTTTTGAAAATAGTAACTGAGTTAATGCCAAAAGGTCTGATTCTGCATTCTTTGTAGATTCAAATCTTTGGTTGGCTTCAATGAAAGTTCTGTCAGCAGAAGGTAGTCACTGACTTTTTGCACAGTTAAAATCAGATGGCCCCTACTGGCCAGGAACAGAAAAATAAAAGGGACAGGTTTTCTTTTTTAAACATTTTTTTTAAAGAGATAATTAGACTGAAAATGCAAGTTATCAGTAACTTGTTCATTGTTTGCCTACAATTTTATCACATGCTACAATAAGCTCAAGAACTTTATCAATACCGAGTTAAAGTATTTCATAGTAATATGTTACTTTTTAAAGATCTTTATTATAGTGCAATAGTACTAAAATAGTACAAATAATTTAATGTATCAAGATGTCAAAATTAAAAACAAACACCAAGAAACATGTTTTTAATTTTAGCTATGTATTTATATGGCCCCATCACCATTTGTATCTGAACACTTCCCAAGTAGTTAAAAATAGAAACAACAACATCTCTTTCTTCCTTCCCAGCTCATAGGAGATATAGTTCAATTAGTTATATTTTGTTGTGTAGACTTTCAAAGGGCAGAAAGCAAATTTACAAGATATATGGTTATTCATTTAATTCTGAATGATCACAAACATCTCTGCATTTGTATATCTTCTTGAATACATCTTGGCCCAGCTCTTATGAAAGTTTTCTATCTCCTGCATCTTCCTTCATTGACCGGTTTTTGGTTGTAAAAGAACATAATTGTTGGGGGAAGTCATGACTGCAAAGGAAGAGGCAACCTCAGATCCTGTTCCTCAGAAGTTTTTGACCTTTGGGATAGATCTTGAATCAAACTCTGTGTTCAATGGAAAAACCAGTTCAGAGAGTGGAACACCTGGGCAACAGTCTCACCATGACTTGTTACTAAGCAGATGAGCTGCTGTCTTTTATAACAGTTGAAGTTTTTTTCAGGGTGTATGTTGCTTTTTTCCTAGATAAGAGTTGCAATAATAAAATCTGAAGGTCAGCAATGCAAGGATCTCCAAGGACAAGTGTAAAACTGATCAGCAGTGTTATAACTTCCTTGGCAGTAACAGATTTAGAAAAAAAAAAGGCATTTTTTTGGTTTTATGGCTATTTGGCTCACTAAAATTGGATTCAAAAGGATCCCAAACCAGTGGTCTAACTTAATTTGAAGACAGATGCTCTTGCAATGGTATCGCCCTTTTCCCTACATACATCACCTCAACCTTGCCCAGATTCAGTTTTAGCCAACTATACTTCATGCAGATGCCAATTTTGGCGAAGCGTTGCAAATGGTACTATTTATGATTTTTTTTTTTAAAAAAAAGTAGAGCTCAGTGTTCATGGTGTACTGGCAGCTACGACCATGTTTCAGAACTTCTCCCAATTTCATATGAATGTTTAATGATGAGGGAGGACTGAGATTTGGGTGGACTCTGCAGGTGACACCTTTTAGATGGAGACACCATAACAAGCTTCAGGGTTTAATCTAAAAGAAGGGACTTGAGCCATTTCCAGGCATTTCCTTCCTATCTGCAGCTGTTGGTGTCCAGAAAAAAGTACATGGTAAACAATGGTACTAAACACTGTAAAAAGGTTCGAAGGATGAACATGGATGTTTCTTTTCTCTTGACAGGAGCACAGAGCACTTGTGTATCAAATGCTGTCTTTGTAACATGCAGTGATCTGGGAGGGATCCAGTATTCTAAGTTCTCAATCAGCTTCATTAGAAAAGATGTTAGACAATGAACAGTAGCTGGTGGGATCACTACTATCAGGCAATGGTTTCTTCAGTACTGGTTGTATATTATCTGTTTTAGGATGGCCTGTAGACTTCCATCAAAGGAAAAAGCATTCAGGAATACTAACACTTGATAAAGCTATGACATTTAACTGCATTTAAGGCAAAAGCTTTAGCAGGTCACCAGAAATATCATATGTATATCCCTGTTCACATGCCAAATAGACAGCTTCCTGTGCAGGTACTTACTTTGTATCAACAGACAGGGTTTTCATGTGTACAAACAGATGTGCCTGAAAATGTTGCAGGTGAATTCCCCCCCCCCCACCTTGAGGCTGATCCTGATCCAGATGTAGCGGGTGACAAAACTCCCACATACTGCAGAATCAGATCCCTGTTCATTACCATTTATATACAGATATCCTAAAGCCAATCCACAACATGGCATATTTCAGAACAAAGATCTTTTTTAATTAGAAGTTGGTTTCCGTAGATCTGATTCATATGAAACTCCCGTTGATAAAGGAGTTCTCTGCTTGAATACAAATAGCAGCATAAGACCTTGAACATTACTAAACAATTACAGTGTTGTTTTCCAATGAAACTACATTTGAAATTTTCATAATATACATCTTTTTATGGGTAAGCATTACATAACAAACAAACAATAAATATATCTTCTAGAAATATTACTATTTGATGGTTAAATGATTCTATCCATCAATATGATGAATGAACCTTGATTAGCTATAAGATCCTTTTTTTTATTAAAGTCTCTATGACTAATCCCAAAATTTAAGGTTTTGTAATGCTTCTTGTATACTGGAGGCCATTTTGTCATTTCCATTCCAGCACAATGAATGAAGATTGGAATCATTAAATTGCTTCTGAAATCCATTTCTGCTGCATTCAGCTAATGTTGTTATGAAAGTTAATTTTTGCTTGAAAATCGTAGAATGTGAATGCATAGGATTTCCCCACTCCAAGGATTGCTGAGATGGTTTGATATTCAGAAAAATTAGCTACCAGCTGTAGTGCTGCTATCATAGATGTTGTCATGAGCAGACAACAGGCTGTCTGCGGATCCATCTAGAATGATCTGAAATAGAATATATCTGGTTATTTCAGTATATTCACACGTTGAATCAAATCATATTTCATAGTACAATAATAGTTTAAAGACTGGATACATTGTGTTCACGGGTTACATATTTTACTAGCTAACCCTGAAACATTCATATACTCTTCTGCAAGTCAGTCAATGTGACTACTCAGATCAAGAAAGTTATGTATGTGCATAAACGTTTCAGAGATTTCTATATGGTAGAATGTGCCTATGTTAACTGAGGGCTTTGTTCTCTGAGGTACAGGGATTTTAATGGGAGTTGGAAGCATTTTCATCTATTCAGAGTAAGTGTTGGATGAATATGATTACAACCTAACTATCATCAAACTATTCACTGCTATCACAAAGTGTCCACTGATTCTTGGTTCCATAGCATGTAATCTACACATATTAATATTCACAAAAATAGGAAACTTAGATGCCTAAGGGGGTCCATGTTACACTATCAGTGTAAAACAGAGATTTTTATTTCAATAGAACTATTTTAAAATTGCAACATCAACTCTTCTAGTTTTTTTGTTGTTGTTGTTTTTTGTTTTTTTTTAAAAGCTTTCAGCTCCCATAAAGGTAAACTGAAAAGATTTTTCACCACCAAGATGTTGACTGAGAAATTCTTTCTACCTTTCCTGCTATGTTAACATTTAAAGCAAAGCAGGGACCTGCCTTTTCTTCAGTGTTAAGTGTTACTGATACCAGCTGCAAATAAAACAGAACCCTGACCTCCAAATTTAGCTGGAGAGAAAAGGAAAAAAAACAAAAAACTTTCAACTATTTTAAAATGTGCAGTCTCTCTCACTTTCAAGTCTACAAATATATTAATTTATGATTTAGCACCTGTTTATTTTTAATTCCTAATCAGTATTAGAGACAGAGCAGACAGTGTGGTGGTAATAATACCGAGAGACAAAACTGTTTCTCAGGAGCTCTTACGTTGCTTCTGAGTAGTAGCTTAGTTTAAGAACTTTAAAACCTTTTTCTGAACACCAAGTATCAGGCTCTCCATTTTAAATGCTGGCAAACACCAGCACTTGCTTCTGAGATAACAAAGTACCACAACAAGGCCATGTCCACAAGTAACTTGTATCATGCACAGGAGAAATTGCAAGGTCACCCTCATATAGGGTTACCAGATACCAAAGCATGGAAAGGAGGACAGGGACGTACAAAAAGGAGGACATTGGAGGGCACATGGAGCAAATGTAGTATTAATGTCAGATTCTTTTGTTTTTAGGGGGCCCTGGGACGCTTCTCCCTAGAAATAGGGTGCTCTGGGGCGTTCCAGCGTCCTTGATCCCCTGTAAGTAAAAAGCCAGACAAAATCATGCATTCTTAAAATGCCTGCCACAGGGAGGACATGAAGGTAAAAAAGAAGAAATGTCCTCCTTTTGCCTGATATCTGGTAATCCTACCCTCATGCAACTGCCTCCGCAATTTTCTCCTTTATGGAGAACAGATAGCACTTCTGCAAATCAGCATAATGTTAGCACAAAACCAAGGCAACTCCTAAAATCCTGGAAAACCTTAATGGACTAACAAAAGCTGCAACAGGAAATCTTGTGCTGCTGCTTTTACTCTCTTTTACTCTCACCTAAACTTTTCATTCTGATCCAAAACAAAGTGGCATGTTGCCTGGGACTTCCCCAACAGCCAGCATCTTAGAACTCTCACAAAAGGAGACACCACAGCATAGAAGAGGGAACACCTAAATCAGTGCTGCTTCAGGCAGAACTGGGAGGAATGTTACCACCGGTTTGATAGTTTGTCTTTAAAAGTGCTGCAGGACTCCTTTTTTGTTTCACCTGTTCGATAGATCCATAGGACTTGAATGGCCCTCAAGAGGTTTTTTAATCCAGTGACCCTGCACTCAAAGCAGGACTACACCATCCCAACAGGCGTTTATCTACCCTCCTCTTAAAAAAAAATATCTCCAGTGACAGCAATTCTACAACCTCCCAGCAATTTATTACAGAGCTTAACTATCCTGAAAGGAAGGTTTTACTAATATCCAATAAATTGCCCTTGCTTCAGTTTAAGCCCATTGCTTCTTTCCTATGCTTAACAAGAACATTTTTTCTCCCTCTTCTTTGTAACAACCTTTTATGTACTTGAAAACTGTTGTTCCCCTTCAGTCTTCTCTTTTCCAGACTAAATAAGCCCAATTTTTTTCAGTAGATCATAGATCATATTTTCTAAGCCTGTAGTCATTTCTACTTCTCTTCTCTAGACTTTCTCAAATTCATCCACTTCTTTCCCGCTATGTGGCATCCAGAACTGGACACAATATCCATCTGAAATCTAATAAGCACAGAGTCATACAGAAATATTACTTATTGTGATTTCCTTATAACACTCCTGCTAATACATTCCAAAATGATCTTTGCTTCTTTTGCAGTGGTGTTACATTGTTGAGTCATATTTAACTTCTAATCCACTATAGCGGAGATCTCTTTCTGTTGTATTCCTTCTTTGTCAGTTATTTCCCATTTTGTATTTGTGCAATTGATTATTTCTTCCAAGAACGAAGAACAGTTTGCATTTGTCCTTATTGAATTTTATCCTGTTTACTTTACGCCATTTCTGATTTGTCCAGATCATTTAGAATTTTAGTTTGATGCACTCCAAAGCCCTAGCAAACCCTCCCAGCTTGATGGTATCCATAAACTTTATTAGCATACTCTCTGTGCTCTAATGCAAATCACTGATGAAGCTATTGAAAAGAACTGGACCAGAACTGATCCCTGTAGGACCCCACTCGATATGCCTTTCTAGTTGATTGTGACACGCTAACAACTACTCTCTGGAAACAGTTTTCCAAACAGTTATGGACCTACCTTATAGTAGTCCATCTAGGTTGTATTTCCCTAGTTTGTTTATACGAAAGTCAAGCTCAGTATCAACAGTCTTACTAAAGTCAAGATATACCGTACCTTAGCCATGAGGCCTCTTACTCTACCAAAGAAACATATTAGGCTGGTTTGACACAATTTGCAATACTTAACTTTTTGGTGCCTAGAAAGTCCCTAGGATACACAAAACCTGAATTAGGAGCCTAGAGTCCCTGCACAATGAATGGAGAAAGGTAGATATTTAAGAAGGTAATCCACAAAAGCCAGCAAACTGGCGAGGAGCTGCCTAAACGAGCCAATGGGAAACACCTATGAGAGGGGTGTGTCCTAAGCCCCACCCTTCTCAGGGAGTTCCATACCTAAGTCCAGTCAGCAGCTAGACATCCACCTCTGCTAATATCCACAGCAGGAACCTCTTTTTTAGAGCTGAGTGGCTTGGACTGTTAAATCATTTCTTGAGAAAATGTCTTAGACCAGTGGTTTTTAAACTCTGTCTCAGGACCCAGTTGAAAAAAAAATCATTTATGACTGCAACCCAATAATTACCTCCTTCAGTAATGCATTCCATTCTATTGGTGGCAGCAGCAGGGAACACCGTGACCCAGTACCAGGTCCTGACCCATGGTTTGAAAACCACTGACTTGGACACACAGACCATGAATAATTTTGGAATGGAGTTTGAGGGGTGACTGGGTTTCATGACTGGATGTGACTGTATGAGAATAAAGTTGGGGCAGAATACTGGGAAGGAAAACCTACACAAGGTGATCTAAGGAATATAAGGATAAAAGGAGAAATGAAGGTAAATCAGTAAATGCTATAGGCCATCCAAAGGTTTGTTGAGTACTACTGTTAATGACCACTAGAAAATAAATGAAAGACTGCAGTTTGGATTAAGGATCTAGGAGAGACACACAGAAATGAAGGTTACTCACCTTGGTGCAGTAGCTGGAGTTCTTCGAGATGCATGTCTCCGACATGCTCTACTTCAGGTGTGTGGGCACACGCCGCACCTAGGCATTTGTGTGGTGTCACTGTTAGAGAAGTTTGGAGGTCGAGTGCTAGTTGTCTTATTGCAAGGTATCTTTTCTGTGGTAAGTATGCCCTCACTGAGACTGTATTGATACGAGTACCAATAAAGTGTATTTCCTTTGATGGGTGCATGCAGGATTTGTTGTGATTTATTGCTAGGCCTAGGGAGAGAAAGGTGTTTTCTGTTATCTTGGTTGCAAGCAGTGCTTCTTGATAGGATTTTGCCTTTATGAGGAAGTCGTCCAGGTAAGGGAAGATTGTAATGTGTTGCTTTCAGAGGAAGACTATGACTACAGCCATGAGTTTCGAGAATACCCTTGGGGCGGTGCAAAGGCCGAAGGGAAGTACTGTATACTGGTAGTGTGTTTGTTGAAATTGAAACCTCAGAAATTTTCTGTGTGTTGGGTGGATGGGTACATGAAAGTACACGTCTTTGAGATCGAGGGACATCAACCAGTCCCCTTCTTCCAGAGATGGAATTATCATGCCTAGTGTGACCATTTTGAACCTCTGAGTGTGGACGAACTTGTTGAGTGCACGAAGGTCTAGGATTGGGCGCCATCCTCCTATGCGCTTTTCAGTGATGAAATATTGGGAACAGAATCCTTTCTTGAGGAATTGAGTGGGAACTTCCTCTATTGCCCCAATCTGCAAGAGGTTGACTATCTCTTGTTGTAGAATTTGTAAATGATTTTGATCCCTGAATAGGGACGGGATAGGGGTAATGTGATGTGGGTTTCGATATGAAGGGGATGAAGTATCCCTTCCTGATTACTTCTAAAATCCATTTGTTATATTTTGCTATTGATGGATAGATGGCCATAACCTGTGGCAAAAAAACAGAGGTTTTGTTAGAGGCACTCGTAATGTGGTAGGGGGTGGTCAAGTGGTCTCTTGATCAAAGCATCAAAACTGTTGTTTTGGATTGTTCACCTGGGCAGTGGAAGGAGTCTGGTTGTTGTGTCTCCTCCTGTTCTGCTGCCTAGGTCTCGACCTGGGATTGTCAAATCTGCTATTCTGAAGGTTGTGAGTATATTTGCAACTATTGGGTTGGTATCTATTGTATGGCTTCCTTGGCGCAGGCGTGTATATGCCAAGTGTGGGAAGTGTGGCCCTGGAGTCTTTTAGGGTGTGCATGACTTCATTGGTCTTTTCGGAAAACAGTTTATCCTTATCGAATGGCAGATTCTCAATTGTGTTCTGCATTTGTTTAGGTAGACCAGTGGCATGGAGCCAAGAGGGTCTCCGCATCACTATAGTGGTGCCAATCATTCATGCCGCTACATCTGCCGTGTCCAGGGTAGCTTGTAAAGCCATCCGAGCAACGAGTTGGTCCTCATTTGCAAGAGTGTTAAAATCATTCTTTTTATTGTCTGGAATAAAATTGATAAAATCCAACATCTTCGTGTGCATGTCGTGATTGTAATTAGACATGACTGCAGTATAATTGGCAACCCTAAGCTGTAATGTGGCAGAGGTGTAGACCTTTCTGCCAAGGGAATCAAGCTTCCTTTCATCCTCGTCAGGTGGGTTGGACTTAATACAGGGCTGTTTGGACCATTGGTTTGCTGCCTCGATGACCAAAGAGTTAGGTTGTGGGTGCGTGAAGAGGAATTCATTACACTTTGGGTTGATGAAATATTTCTTTTCTGTCTTCTTAGATGAGGCAGAGGATGCGGGTGTTTGTCATATAGCTGCTGCCGGTTCCATGATTCCCTCATCCATGGGCAATGCTAACTTTCGTAGATACAAACGATTGCAGAATTCTATATAGCTTGTGTTGGGTAGAAGTTGTATCTTGGGTGGGAATGTCCATGCTTTGCGCCACCCTCTTGAACAGCTCCTGAAATTGTTTTGCATCATCAGCCTTGGAGCACTGGGCTGGACTATCCGGAGCCTCAGATTGGTCGGGGATGACCTGAGCTGGTAGACTTGAATTTGTGACTAGCTGAGCTTGAATTTGCTGAGTTGCAAGAGGTGCTGGTTGCTGGTTCAGTATTGACATTTGGGATGTAGATGGCATAGATGGCATCATCCCATACTGTGGCTAGTTGTTCCAAGGGAACCAGGGCATACTGAAGGCTTGATGCGGTCCCATTGTGGATACTGCCATGGGTAGCCTGCATTGAAATACTGAGGTGTTATTTGAGGTTGCTGCAATGGTAGCATTTGGTCAGCAGAAGGAGCCTGAGTGTTGTCAGATAATAGGCTCTGACTAGAAGATAGTGACAGGGGTGAAAGACACTCTGCAGAGGTGTCAGTGCCAAAAAGTGGTGAGATCGGAGATGAATCCATGGGCAAGTCCTCCCTTGTGTCATTACAGTGTGACTTTCTGTCACGCTTTTTAGGAGCAGCTTCCTGTGATATGGAGTGCTGCAGCATTTGTATCGGCACCATCTGCTCAAAAGATGCCTGAGATGGCTGACTGGCTGGAGGCATCAGGATCGGTGCCGTATGAATGAAGGCAGGCGTCAGCGCCAAGACAGATAACGGTGCTGAAGTTAGGACGCTGTTTGGCAACAGTGCTGATGTCACCGTTGTTGACACAGAGGGGTCTGTTGATGGCGCAGAGAACGCCGGCGGGTCCACTTTCGGCACCACTGTGCAGTCCGCCAGTTTGTTTTTGTGCCCACACTGAGAGAAAGCATTTTTTGGGCATTCACCCGTCATGGGTATAGTTGTACCTGATGGAGTTTTCACCTCAAGGGTATCCTTTGTTTTTACTGTGCTCCTAGGTCTTTTTTTTAGGTAGCACAGGGGATGGCTGAGATGAGCGTCTCTTATGCAGGCAGTCTGAAGGCTGTGGAGAGGGACCAGGATCTGAAGCTGGTCACAGTGAGCCTTCCATAAGTAAAAGTTTAAGTTTTCTCTCCCTCTCTTTTTGGGTTCAAGAGGTGAGATTCCTGCAATGCTGGCACTTGTAGGTAATATGGGGTTTGCCCAGGCACTTTATACGTTGCTGGTGTCCATCCAATGCCGGCATCGCCTCATGGCAGGAAGCACATTTTTTAAAGCCAGAGGGACTCGGCATCTCGGTCAATACTGTAGTTTTAAAATAGGTTTCTCTAAGTTAGGTTTGGTTTTGGTCCTGTTTGTTGGTAGTTTCTTCTGTTAAAGTATTTTAAGTAATGTTTGCAGTTTTGACAGGGGTATTGGTTTGCGGAACTACCGCAAACTCCATCCTACAGTCGGAGCGGTAAGGATAGAAATGGGGGTGGGGAGGCGCGTGTGTCACTATTAGTGCAAAAACACTCTGCCTCGCTCTGGGGTGCGCCCCTCCCCCCACCCCCCGCAGAGGTACTGCTGCCAAAATCTCCGAGCCTATGTGCAGGGTGTGCCCACACACCTGAAGTGGAGCAGTCGGGGACACTGCTCGAAGAAGAAGAGTATTGTTCTCTTACACTGTGTTCCTAAAAAGATCTCAGATTCTATATGCCAGCTATCTCAACATCTGCATCAGAAATCTAGGAATGTCAAAATAAATATTTACCTTGTAAATCCACTCTCCTATACTATTTAGATATTACGTTTCACCTTAGCCTTCGTGAAAGAACTATAAGTCTTTATTGTCAATAATTCTGGAAAGTAATCCAGTTTCACATGAAGTTTTCTAGTTAACAGAAACTCTTCTTACAGCCAATGGAAACTATTTTGGAAGGATTCAGAGAGGATTTGGCTATCTGGGCATAACAAGGGAGTTTTCATGGTAAGTAATTTGGAAAAGTGCTTAATGTTAATGTTGTCAATTATTTTAATAATGAATTTGTTAATCTAGAGAAGACAAATAACCATGTCTAAAGTCCTGGAACTCATTTAAATTAATTCTATATACCAAATGAACGAATCTATGGAAAAACAAAAAGGCTAACTTTTTTTTCCATTTGTTTAATGGCATGAGGATACTTGGGGAAAAGACATTTTGTTCTATAATAATGGTATATTTTATTCAGTGAACTGTATATTACAGTTATGCAAGAAATGATTATGGGAACAGATACTGTAAACTGTCATGTTCTTGCTAAAAGAAAAAAAGGCATGTTTGTTTCCTAAAGTAAACAGTCAGTCCTAACTGTTATTAATATATGATTTGATCCTTGCTGAACAGTTCTTTTAAAAGATAAAAAGGGAGCAGTTTGCAGTTCAGTTGGAAGAAATGTCATGTAGCAGATAATTCAAACATCACTATCTTATTCCTCCTGAGAGAAGTGGTAGATGCAATTTACAGCCCCTACAGACACAATGGCAGCTCTTCTGGTGTGAATTTACAAACTTGGGCAGTGTAGTGTTGGTCTTGCACTAGGGAAAGGCAATTTTCAACTTAGATTTCACCAAAGTTGACCCCAGCCACCTTATGTGCTAGACTAAATGCCTCTGAAGTGGGGTTTGTGAACAGCTTGCCCCATTTCACCTGCTTTAGGTGGACTCTTCACCACTGAGGGCTATAGTCGTTGTTCGACTGGTGAATGCGGACGAAATCTGAGCAGGATGTCTAGCCCCCCCAATCTCTTGATAGATAGAATCTGATCAAACTTTTTAATGTCCTGCAGCAGTATAAAATCTGGTGCTTGCACCTGTCAACTGGTTTTGCCATCCAGAAGTGACTTAAAATTTGTCAGCAAAGGTTGATGTTTTATAAGAAATCAGCCATTACATAAGTTTGGTTCAAATGACTATTTTTATGGTTCAGACCACAGTGAGTTATATGCATCACTAGTATAAATGACTCCATTCCCACTGAAGTAAGTGGAAATTGATCAGCACTTAGCTCACTTCAACTGAGATTACTGAAGTCTGGGTTTAGGGGCCTTAACTTTAAACTTAAACTTGGCACTCAGCACTAGGTCAAAAGGCTACTCTGATGATTTGTTTTAAAAGAATTTGCCACTGTTGACACAAGCCTGTCAAAATATTAAAACCCAACTTCAGTGACGGAGAGAGGGTCACCAAAACATAAGCACTTTGATGGGAAGAAAAGGGTTTTTTTTTTCTTAAAGGGGAGGAGTAAAAATGGGATTCTTAGGGCACCAAAAGAAGATCGAAGGAGCAAGAATGTCCCAGGAAAAACTCTGCTTACCTGATTCATTGCCGTTCACTTGATTTATTGTTTCATCTTCATCATCATCACTATCACAGTTTAATGGATGAAAGGCAGTTTCTGGCTCTGTTTCAACCTGATTTGTATTCAGTTCTTGCTCAGCAAAGCTTCGCAGTGCAACAAGACGGTGATGTATTGCTGCATACAGATACCCAGCATCTTTTGAACTTGTCTATAGAAAATAAAATGCATACAGCCACTGATGATAAATGCAAAATAACTGACTGCACCACGACCAACCACTGAAAAGCAGAGACAAAGGAGAGATTTTATAAGGACTGAAAATCCCTTCAAGAAGAGACTTCTTGTTTTTGAAGGCAAAACAATTGATATAGGATTCCAATTTAGTAACTTTTTGGGAAAACTCATTTAAAACAAATAAGATCATGTTTGTTTACGTGCTCTGAGTTTTAGAATTTGTTAAGATAAAATTATGCATTGTTTTCCTATTGATATGATGAACTAAAACAAAAATTATGATTAATCTGTTAGTAGCTCAATTATTATTGAATACTTAACATTTTGGACTCTGTGCAACTCCTCAGTAACAAAATATCCTTCTGAATAATGAAACATTAGGACATTTCACAATGCACATGGAATATTTTTGGTTAGAGGTATTTGGGGTGAGTAAGCAATTTTCCCCCAGGGCTGATTGGCTTGGGCTCTAGAGGTTTTTTGCCTTCCTCTGCAGCAGGGGTCTCAAACATGCCACTCATGGGCCACATACAGCCCCTAAAGTTATTTCCTGTGGCCCGCAAAGACACTATTGTTACCGATATTTGCAATATCGTACGAAAAGGTTTCAGTGGTGTGGCCCTTAGGCTAATACACTAGTCCATATACGGCCCTATTCTAATCCTCATGTGGCCCTCATAGGCCATGTCCACACCTAGCTGGTTAAATTGATTTAAGTTAAATCAATATAAGCTAAATCGATATAAAATCATTAAATCGATTTAACAGGTCCACACCAAAAACCCCAAATCGAACTAGCATGTCCAGACACAGGACTTGCTAGTTTGAGTCTGGGGAGAGGCACCCTGGGAAGATGAAGGGAACTGGTGCTGGAATCGATTTAAACAGTTATTTCAAAATAACATGTCCGAACCATGTTATTTCATAACAACTGTTTCTATTTAAGCAACATTTCGATTTAAAACCAGGTTTTAAGAATCGCTCTAACTTTCACTGAACTGAAATATCAATTTGGGAATATCAACTTGTAGACCTCTGCTGCCTTTCTAACACAGTGATCCAGTTATCTCCTAGAGCCATATTGTGCCCTTTAGCTTTTGCACAAAATGCTAATTGACATAAGTGGTAATTCTGTCCATGTGATAGCCTTACACATTTTATCATAAGGATGACTATAACAACAGAACTGGAGGCTTGTCAGAACAAGAAACCTGAGCTAAATTGCAGAATTCTAGATACTTGGTTTTTGGGGTTTTTTTCAGTTTTTTCTTACCTGTATTAAAAATACCTTAACAGAATGGTCTTCTAGGTCTGCCGCAGTGAAGCACAGACTCTTGCGATTTGCTCTTTCTATCACCATCTGAGTCCAGAGTTTGGTATTGAGAATCAGTCTCAAACTGCCTTGATTTCGCATAACTAAAACCAGAACGTTTACATGTTAGAAATTACATGGAAATGGAACCCTCTCTTTGTTGTTGCAGCAGATTTATTCACTACTGCTATAAAAATCATATTTCCATTAACTTTGCATTTCATGGGATTATAACACAACATTTTGAAAGAGATTGGACTTTAAATTTCTTTACTATATTTTGATATTTTTGAAGTTTCAATAATTTATACTTTTTGGATTTGCCATATAATATAATGAAACAATCTTTAAACACTACACAGCACAATATAAGAAACTACTGCTCAGTAAACAAAACATCCCATAACTGACTGAAAAAGCAGCATCCAAAGCCAAATCAGAAAAGAAATCTAGCGCTAAAGAAATCTGGAAGCAGAAATACATAATGCTTACTGACATCAGTGAGTAGCTGCTGCTCACATACACTGCAGTGCTTAGGGATGGTTAAAAGGTAACTTACTTTACAGAGCAAGGGTTGACAATGTTTGCTGGCCACTGTGCCAGCCCTGGCCCCTAAACCCTCAGTAGGTGCCAGTTGTTGGGACAAGAAAGGGACAGAAGCTGCATGACAGGGCCAGCAGGGGGAGCAGTCGCAGCACCGCAGGACTAGGAGCCCCTGTGTGCTGCTGTGCGTAAGACCAGGTGCTAGGTTTGGCATGTGTGCTCGGTGTTGCCAATCCTGGTTATAGAGTAACATTAAAAGACTTTGAGTAACCTCATATAGATATAAAAAACCTGACTGTCGGATTACAAATGTTGTAAGAGCCAATTAACTATGGCAAATGGAAGCATGATTTAGAAATGGGACTAATTTTTACCTAGTCTTGACTGTAATGTTCCATGTTTATTGCTTGATGTGTCATTAAGCCTCAGGGATCCTCTGCCTCTTTCAATCCAGGATAGCGATCGTTTATTAAATACAAAAAGCTTGCAACTGATCTAAAGGAAGAAAATGTCATGGAAATTGTTAACCAATCTGACTGTTATTTCCAAAATGCAGTTGTTTACAGTTTTGAAGTTCCTGTGCTATAATTTTCTCCTTTACAGTTGGTATAAAATTAGATAAATTTTAAAAAGGGAAATGAAAATTGAGCTAATTCCAGATTTATGATGAGTTCTTGTAGTAACCAGGCTATTGGGAAGATTTAGCACAGAAATACACTTTTCCCCTCCTTTGTGGAATCCCTGGACAAATCCATATTTCCTAAAGATGTCCCAAAATGCATCATCCTATGTCATCACTGATATCAAAAGTTTCACACAACCCATTGTACCAGTACTGTCATAAACTAAAGCTAATGACCCATCCACATACAAATTTCCCATATATGGATGGGTTAGTCAGTGGATTTAAGCAATCTTACAATTTTATATCTTTCTATTATTAGATTTTTGTAATATAGGCAAGTGTTAGTTCCCAAGAAAATAAGAACCTTAATCTTGAATAGCAACAATGATGTCCTTAGCTTTATTATAAGACCCACTTACTTCAATAACTCCATTTAAAGAAAGATCAAGTCTTTGTGTTTATAAAGTAATTTTAAAATACTTATAATTTGTGCGCTTTTAGGCATTTATGCTAAGGTACAGTGATCTATCATGACAACTGTTATAAAGGGAATAGCAGAATAAGGTTTTGGAGCATGATTTTGCAGATTGAAAGAGCCATCTATAGTCAATACAGAAAATATACAATGATAAGCTACATATCAGCTTGAAAAGAAATTAGTTAACAGAAGTGCATTTTAAAAAGGGAAAAACGTATATAGTTGTCACCAAAGAAGTAGTATGTACATATTTGTTGTATTGTAAGTTACAGTAGATGATAATGTGCTTTCTAACATAAACAGAAAGGCTCACCACACAGTCTTTAGGAAAATATATACCTGTAACACATTGTATTCTGCTTCTTCCCCTGTTCTAACTTCAATTTTATCTAATAAATATTTCTGTGCTGATTTAGAAATGTAAGCAGCTGCTGATTCAATTAGTGTTGGCTCCTTGACAAAAGATGTTTCTAAAGGAGAAGAAAAAACAATAGAAAATCTTAAAACTGCTACAGAGAAAATGTTTTAGTACATCAAAAAATGCCTATTTGTATTGTCTGTGTCTTTGGCTATGTCCACAGTTAGCCAGTTATTGTGAGATAAATTATTCCGAAATAAAACTTATTTCAAAATAAAATCCTCATTTTGAAATTAAATTAAAAAAAATTAATTTGAAATAAGGGAACCCCTGAAAGCGGAATAGCATGCCACGCGTGTGGACATGCTATTTCACTTCAGGAGAGGGGCAGCATGGGAGGTGTGGCAACATGGCCCCCTGGCAGGGCCGTGTTGCCAACCAATCCCCTGCCTGGCTCACCCCTGGAGAGCCAGGCAGGGGAACACTGCCTCCAGAGCAGGAATCCACCTGCCCTGACTCCTCCACTGCTCTTGAGGCAGCAGGGGAGGGACTGTGGGGCACCTGTGGCCCCGGAGCTGGGCGGCTACCGCCCGAGCAGGGGCTGCGGTGCTGGCTCTGCCCCCTGCCCAGGCTGGGTGCATGCTGCCCGGGCCGGCAGGGGCTTGAGCACACGCTCTGCCCCCCTGCCTCCGCTGAGTGCATGCCGCGGGGGCAGCACGCACCCTGCCCCTGTGGGGGGGGGGG